>CM059440.1:64256130-64531308 GCA_030390025.1 Squalus acanthias | reverse complement strand
CAAACACACACTCTTACACACACACTCTTACACACACACACTCTTACACACACGCTATCTCACACACAATCTTACACACTCGGGGAAAATTCAGTTATTTAGCGCCTGGCGTGGGCGCTAATGGGGCAATGATGCTGTAGCGCCGGGGCGAGGTGAATCCAGCATTGCACACCAAATCCAGCCCCCCCCCCCGTAGCGCCGCCGCTACGAGTTACCACTGGGGACCTCAGCACCAGGCAGATTGTGGCGTCAGTGAGCGTGCAATGCTCATTGGGTGCCCGATCTGCAAAATTCATTGTTGCCCCCTACCTTAGCGCCTCACCCCGACATCGACAGGGAGAGGAGGCGTCAAGCAGGCGGATGCTGGCTCCAGGGGGCGCAACTAAAAGGGATCATGAGTAATGAGTTGAAGCTGTCATGTTAGTGCTCCTTCCGTGTCAGGTTGACATTGTGCAACAGTTTAATTCAGTCATTTAAAGGTTGTTTAGTATCAGGAGTTTTGTGGCTACTAACATTTAGCTACATTTATTCTCACAACATATCAAAGTGCTACACTTGGTTACATTAATGGGCTGTACTGGCAGTCGACCTCGCCCTCCAGGATCTACTGCAGAGGGAGCGGAGGCAGCGAGAAAGATTGGAACATGTGGCCAGAGGGAGGAGGAGGGCCATCAGGGCTCTCAACAGGAGGCCTTACCCTCCGAGGGTATTCCGAGAGCACTTCTCCTACCTCCAATTAAGCGAGGAGCAGTGCATTAGAAGGCTCCACTTCAGCAAGGAGGTGGTCAGCAATCTCTGCCACCTCCTGCAACCAGACCACGAGCCTCAGATCAGGGCGACCACGGCTCTCTCAGTGGCAGTCAAGGTCACTGTCACCCTCAATTTCTTCGTCAGCAGATCCTTCCAGTCTGCAACAGGAGATATAGCTAACATCTCGCAGTTCGCCATCCATCACTGTATCTGGGAGTTCACAGAGGCTCTCTACAGTAGGAGAATGGATGACATTTCCTTCCCCATCACCAGAGAGAACATAAGAACATAAGAAATAGGAGCAGGAGTAGGCCAATCGGCCCCTCGAGCCTGCTCCGCCATTCAATGAGATCATGGCTGATCTGATCCAACCTCAACTCTAAAGAACACAAGAAGCAGGAGCAGGACCCGGCAGGATGAATGTGCATGTGACTGCCAGGATAGTGGGCTTCCCCATGGTGCAGGGCGCCATTGACTGTACCCACGTGGCTTTGCGAGCACCGCATAACAATCCTGAGATCTTCCATAACCGCAAAGGCTATCACTCACTTAATGTGCAGTTGGTGTGCGACCACAGACTGCGAATCCTCAATGTGAATGCCCGCTATCCTGGCAGCAGCCACGATGCCTTCATCCTGGACCAGACTGGTGTGCCAGCACTCTTCTAGCCACTACATCAAGCTCATGGCTGGCTGGTCTGAGACAAGAGCTATCCGCTCTCCACCTGGCTCATGACTCCCCTCCGCAACTCCAACACTCCTGCCCAGCACTCATATAATGAGAGCCATGCTGCCACCAGGAACATCATCGAGCAGAGCATCGGGGTGCTTAAGCAACGGTTCCGCTGCCTTGACCGCTCGGGAGGAGCCCTCCAGCACTCAGCTGAGCAGCTGTCCCATTTCGTCGTGGTCTGCTGCATGCTCCACAAATTGGCCATCATGAGGACCCAGCCCTTGCCACCAGGGATTGCGGGACCACCTCAGGAAGAGGAAGAGGAGAAGGACGAGGAGGAAGAGGAAGACGAGGAGGAGGAGGAACATGAGCGAGGGAGGAGGCAGCCACTCAATCGGAAGGGCAGTCTGTGACCGCCTTATCAGACTGCGGTTCCAATAAATTAAACCCCAGCTCCCCATTGCTCACCACATCCCCATCATTCCATCCCTGTCACAGGCCATATCACAGTGCAAAGCTGAAATGAGAGACACCACAAAATAATCCAAACTGAATTATTAAATTTATCAATAATCAGTGAACACATATTTACAACAACAATATTACCCATTCACCCTTGTTCAATCCCTTAGTGCCTATCGTTACTGTGCCTTTGCCTACTCTAGTGCTCCTACAAAGTGTTGGCCCAGTGGCTGCAGCACGGCTGGTGGAAGGCTGCTGAGTGTCCATGCGGTAGACTTCAGATGGCCTTGCAGGACGCCCTTGAAAGCTCTGGGCCTGGAAGGCCTGGCTGTAGACTGCACCACCTCAGCATGGGCGGCAGCAGTCTGGGCTGGCTGGATGACAGGCAGTGACAAGGGCAATTGCGGAGGGGCAGTGGTGGGAGCAGGAATGCTGTCATCCTGAGAGAGGACAGCAGCTTCCTGCTCCACTGACCCACTGCCAGCCCCTTGGGGCAGCACCTCAGCATCTCTACCAATCTGTTGGAGCACAGATTGCTGGCCTGCTGCGACATCATGAAAGCCCCGGTCGATGGTGGTAGACCCAGCCACGATGGCAGCAGTCAGTGCTTGCATTGCATCGAGCTGAGACTGCATGAGAGCAGCCTGAGATTGAATGCCAACAAGCATAGACTGCATTACAGCACTAAGACGTTTTGTCGCTTCTGCCTGTGCTGCAATGGAAGCTGCCAGGTCGGCCATCACACGCGGCATCAGGACTGGGTCACCATGGTCTCTCTGGGAGTCTACCATCCTTTGCAGACTGGAAATGATGGGCTCCATGGTGTGCGCAGAGCTCTGTGCAATGTTGGAGGCGGACTCCTCCACACTCCTTACCATTGCCGAGAGGCTCTCGGGCACTCTTGCCATTGCACCCATCATCTCCATGTGTATGCCCATCACCCGTCTTCTAAAGGCCTCCCCACCAAGGTCCTCCTCTGAGTCCTGTGCAGCAGAACTCGCGCATGAACTCGCCCTCCGGGGAGCTGACCCCCAAGCTACCCTTTCTCCCTGGCCTTGCTGCAGCTCACTCGTTCCCGGTGCATCACCCTGTGCAGATCCCGCCACTATACTAGCCTCTAAAGAAGGCGTAGTGCCAGTATCTGAGCTGGTGCCTGCGGGTGAGACATGCAGTGACGCGGTGTGTTCTTCCTTCTCCTCTTCTCCTGCCTCGCTCTCTACGGTATCCTCAGGGACAGGCTGCTCAGGTGCTTGCTCATTATCTGAAAGCTTAAAGGCACAAGAGTCGGGTTAAGGTGAGGGGAGGGGGGCAGGAAGGGAGAAATGCATGCATACAGCATGATTAGCTGGAAAGTGGGAAACACTTATGGGGTGAGGGGGAAGTGGGATGTGAGAAGGAGTAGGGAGGAACATACCATTGTTGTCCCCAAGGGGGTCAACGTCGCCAGTGGCCACGGTGCCCACCACCTGGCTCCTAATAATGTGCAGCACTCGAGTCTCCAGCTCAGACAATGCTTCGAGTTTAATGCCACTGAGCGAGGCCATTAGCGCTTGATTTGGTGCTCCAATCCTTTCTTTGTGCAATGAGACAGAATTTTGCATGTAGTCTGAAGCATTAGCACCTGGCGCTAATTCTCAAACTTTTCAAGAGTTACTGCCCATTCCTAGGCTATAATGAATTTCTCCCCCACACACTCTTACACACTTACTCCCCCACACACTCTTACACACTCTCTCTCACACACACACTCTTACACACACTCTCTCACACACACTCTCTCACACACACACTCTTACACACACTCTCTCACACACACACTCTTACACACACTCTCTTACACACACTCTCTCACACACACACTCTTACACACACTCTCCCCCACACACTCTTACACACTGTCTCTCACACACACTCTCTCACACACACTCTCTCACACACACACTCTTACATACACTCTCTCACAGACACACTCTTACACACACTCTCTCACACACACACTCTTACACACTCTCTCTCACACACACTCTCTCACACACACACTCTCCCCCACACACTCTTACACACACTCTCTCACACACACTCTCTCACACACACACTCTTACACACACTCTCCCCCACACACTTACACACACTCTCTCACACACACTCTCTCACACACACTCTCTCACACACACACTCTTACACACACTCTCTCACACACACACTCTTACACACACTCTCTCACACACACACTCTCCCCCACACACTCTTACACACACTCTCCCCCACACACTCTTACACACTCTCTCACACACACACTCTTACACACACTCTCCCCCACACACTCTTACACACACTCTCTCACACACACTCTCTCACACACACTCTCTCATACACACTCTCTCACACACACACTCTTACACACACTCTCCCCCACACACTCTTACACACACTCTCTCACACACACTCTCTCACACACACACTCTTACACACACACTCTCCCCCACACACTTACACACACTCTCTCACACACACTCTCTCACACACACTCTCTCACACACTCACTCTCACACACACTCTCTCACACACTCACTCTCACACACACTCTCCCCCACACACTCTCTCACACACACTCTCTCACACACACTCTCTCACACACACACTCTTACACACACTCTCCCCCACACACTCTTACACACACTCTCTCACACACACTCTCACACACACACACTCTTACACACACACTCTCCCCCACACACTTACACACACTCTCTCACACACACTCTCACACACTCTCTCACACACACTCTCACACACACACTCTTACACACACACTCTCCCCCACACACTTACACACACTCTCTCACACACACTCTCCCCCACACACTTACACACTCACTCTCACACACACTCTCTCACACACTCACTCTCACACACACTCTCCCCCACACACTCTTACACACTCTCTCACACACACACTCTTACACACACTCTCCCCCACACACTCTTACACACACTCTCTCACACACACACTCTTACACACTCTCTCACACACACACTCTTACACATGCACACACATTCACTGACACAATCAGCTTTTCCCCTTTTTACATAATTCCCTTTTTCACGGTTATAATTTTGGATGAGGTGAGATTGAGACAGAATTGGAATTTCAAACTTTTTCGAGACATTTGTTCGGCGCCTGGGAGGTCCTAAAAGGAATGTGTCATGAAGGGACCATAATTGCAAATGACCTAGGCCGAGGCAGACTGACCAGTTGACCACCTTGCAGCCAAATTAACCAGGGTGAGAATCTCCCTCTCTCTCTCTCTCTTTCCTCTCTCAACTCACCCATCCATTATTCCATTGACAGGTAGTTTCTCGCAGTCATTAGCCAGTGTTAGGTTAGGATGGGGTTGGTATGTGGATTATCAGGGAGATCTAGTGAGAAAGTGTGTGAGTGTTTGTGTGTGTGAGTGTTTGAGAGAGTGTGAGTGCGAGTGTGTGAGCGAGTGTTTGTGCATGTGTGTGAGAATGTGTGAGTGAGTGTGTGTGAGAGAGAGAATGTGTGTGAGTGTGAGAGAATGTGTGAGTGAGTGTGAGTGTGTGTTTGTGTGTGTGTGTTTGAGAGAGTGTGAGTGCGAGTGTGTGAGAGAGTGTTAGTGCGAGTGTGTGAGAGAGTGTTTGTGCATGTGTGTGAGAATGTGTGAGTGAGTGTGTGTGAGAGAGAGAATGTGTGTGAGTGTGAGAGAATGTGTGAGTGAGTGTGAGTGTGTGTGTTTGTGTGTGTGTGTTTGAGAGAGTGTGAGTGCGAGTGTGTGAGAGAGTGTTTGTGCGTGTGTGTGAGAATGTGTGTGTGAGTGTGAGAGAGTGTGTGTGTGTGAGTGTGAGAGAATGTGTGAGTAAGTGTGTGTGGGAGAGAGAATGTGTGTGAGTGTGTCTGTGTGTGTGTGAGTGTGTGTGAGAGAGAGAGAGAATGTATCACTGTGTCTGTGTGAGAGAGAATGTGTGTGTGTGTCTAGGTGTGAGTGAGTGTGTGTGTGTGTGAGAAAGAATGTGTGTGTGTGTCTAGGTGTGAGTGAGTGTGTGTGTGTGAGAAAGAATGTGGGTGTGTGTCTAGGTGTGAGTGAGTGTGTGTGAGAGTGTGTGTGTGAGTGTGAGAGAATGTGTGAGTGAGTGTGTGTGAGAGAGAATGTGTGTGTGTGTCTAGGTGTGAGTGTGTGAGTGAGTGCGTGTGTGAGTGAGTGCGTGTGTGAGTGAGAGCGTGTGTGTGTGAGAGTGTGTGTGTGTGAGTGAGAGTGTGTGTATGTGTGAGAGAGGATGTGTATGCATGTGAGTGAGTGTGTGAGAGTGTGTGTGTGAGAATGTGTGTGCGTGTCTAGGTGTGAGTGAGTGTGTGTGAGTGTGCGAGAGAATGTGTGAGTGAGTGTGTGTGAGAGAGAATGTGTGTGTGTGTCTAGGTGTGAGTGTGTGTGTGAGTGAGTGTGTGTTTGAGTGAGAGTGTGTGTGTGTGAGAGTGTGTGTGTGAGAGTGTGTGTGTGAGAGAGAATGTGTGTGCGTGTCTAGGTGTGAGTGAGTGAGAGCGAGTGTTTGTGTGAGAGAGAATGTGTGTGTGTGTCTAGGTGTGTGTGTGAGTGAGTGTGTGGTGAGTGTGTGTGAGTGTGTGTGAGAGAGAATGTGTGTGCGTGTCTAGGTGTGAGTGAGTGAGAGCGAGTGTTTGTGTGAGAGAGAATGTGTGTGTGTGTCTAGGTGTGTGTGTGAGTGAGAGTGTGTGAGTAAGTGTGTGTGTGAGAGAAAATGTGTGTGCGTGTCTAGGTGTGAGTGTGTGTGTGTGAGTCTGTAACCAGAGACAGGCCAGTTAATTTCCCCTGAATGTTGTATCTAACCTGTGAGCTAGCAGTGCTGTGAAACATTGCAGCTGGGTTAAATGACCGATAAAGGCACCGCGAATTTTCCCGTAGAATTTTCCTTTCAACCTCTCGCAGTTTAAAAAATAGAACTTTGCTGCTGACCCTTATCCTGACGACCCAGAAACACAAAACAGAAGCGGATTCCACAATCGGATTGTGTTGTTTACAACTTAACTCCCCGAATCTCAATAAATATTGTGGGGGTGGGTGGTGGTGGGGGGGGGGGGGGTCTAGTGTTTAAAAGGCACATTTTAAATGTATATAATTCTCTTATGGGATGGTCGATGGATCGAAGTGGGTGATTTGTGATAGTTATCGATCCCGGGGAAGGTTTTAATTGTGCACATGGAAGGGAGCTAAAAAAAAAACCCACACACAAGGTGGAGAGAGTGAGACTCAGTACCTGGAACTGACACATCTCTCGGCGAAACTTACAAAGGCGGGAGTCCACCAGCAATTTGCCCATTTCTCAAATCTGGACAGTTTTTTTAAAGAAAGGGACACAGGAGTTATCCCGGGATTAACATTGCCTGGAGGGGATGAGGGGATGGTCATTTTATTCCCTCTCCCTTTGAATCGTTTCTTTTCTGGCTGTGTGTGTGTGTGTGTGTGTGTGTGGAGAGGGGGAGGGAGCTCCGGCTAGCTGCCCATTGTTTATCCGCTTCTATTCTTCAGCCCCACCTACCGCCCACCTCCATTCAAAAGGGAACATGTTTTGTATAGCTCCCATCCCTCTCATCCTCTTCCCTTTCACTTTAAGCGGCTCCCGGGAGCTGCAGCAAGTTTCACGTTTTATATATTGGAGGATTTACAACTGAACACGAGAGAGAGAGAGAGAGGGAGACAGAGAGAGGGAGAGGGGTTAAGAAGAGAAGATATAAATCAGTACAATTGGAAGAAGCGGAGGTGGTGGGACCGACACCGGAATGGGATCCGTTTCTAACCAGCAGTTTGGAGGTTCTGTATCGATTTGGGGGATTTTTAAAAGTCCTTTTCAATGTCTTTAGTTTGACAGATGCTGATGTTCTGCGGCTGGCTGGAGGGATCTGTGTGTGTGTCTCTGTGTGTGAGTGTGAGAGAAAGATGCGGCTTGTGGGTGTTAAGGATTGTTTTTAATTAAATGCTGGATTTTCATTCATGATTTCTCGCCCTGCAGCAGGTTCCGCGAAAAGCGCTGAGCAGGAGCTCGGAGACTCTCCCAAGGCAGCCGTCTCATACGGGACCGGCCAGTGTAAATGGTTCAACGTCCGGATGGGATTCGGTTTCCTCTCCATGACCGGCCGGGACGGAGACCCCCTGGAATCTCCCATCGATGTCTTTGTTCACCAGGTAATCCGAAAGCAGATCACTAGATCCGCACCTCCTCATTTGGGGCTGTTTGTTGTGGTTGATGGTGGAGACCTTTGAATCCTGTTCCCGGGCTCTCCGTCCCCGGTTTCTATATACCTGTTCTCACTGTACCTGGTCTCCCTGTACTTGATCTCCCTGTACCTGATCTCGCTGTACCTGATCTCGCTGTACCTGGTCTCCCTGTACCTGATCTCGCTGTACCTGATCTCCCTGTACCTGATCTCCCTGTACCTGATCTCCCTGTACCTGATCTCGCTGTACCTGGTCTCACTGTACCTGATCTCCCTGTACCTGGTCTCCCTGTACCTGATCTCCCTGTACCTGATCTCACTGTACCTGATCTCCCTGTACCTGATCTCCCTGTACCTGATCTCACTGTACCTGATCTCACTGTACCTGATCTCGCTGTACCTGATCTCCTTGTACCTGATCTCCCTGTACCTGGTCTCGCTGTACCTGGTCTCGCTGTACCTGGTCTCACTGTACCTGATCTCCCTGTACCTGGTCTCGCTGTACCTGGTCTCACTGTACCTGATCTCCCTGTACCTGGTCTCCCTGTACCTGATCTCCCTGTACCTGGTCTTCCTGTACCTGATCTCCCTGTACCTGATCTCCCTGTACCTTGTCTCACTGTACCTGATCTCACTGTACCTGATCTCCCTGTATCTGATCTCCTTGTACCTGATCTCCTTGTACCTGATCTCCCTGTACCTGGTCTCCCTGTACCTGGTCTCACTGTACCTGATCTCCCTGTACCTGGTCTCGCTGTACCTGATCTCGCTGTACCTGGTCTCCCTGTACCTGATCTCCCTGTACCTGGTCTCCCTGTACCTGATCTCCCTGTACCTGGTCTCACTGTACCTGATCTCCCTGTACCTGATCTCCCTGTACCTTGTCTCACTGTACCTGATCTCACTGTACCTGATCTCGCTGTACCTGGTCTCCCTGTACCTGGTCTCGCTGTACCTGGTCTCGCTGTACCTGGTCTCCCTGTACCTGATCTCCCTGTACCTGGTCTCCCTGTACCTGATCTCCCTGTACCTGGTCTCACTGTACCTGATCTCCCTGTACCTGATCTCCCTGTACCTTGTCTCACTGTACCTGATCTCACTGTACCTGATCTCGCTGTACCTGGTCTCCCTGTACCTGATCTCGCTGTACCTGGTCTCCCTGTACCTGGTCTCGCTGTACCTGGTCTCACTGTACCTGATCTCCCTGTACCTGGTCTCACTGTACCTGATCTCCCTGTACCTGGTCTTCCTGTACCTGATCTCCCTGTACCTGATCTCCCTGTACCTTGTCTCACTGTACCTGATCTCACTGTACCTGATCTCCCTGTATCTGATCTCCTTGTACCTGATCTCCTTGTACCTGATCTCCCTGTACCTGGTCTCCCTGTACCTGGTCTCACTGTACCTGATCTCACTGTACCTGATCTCCCTGTATCTGATCTCCTTGTACCTGATCTCCTTGTACCTGATCTCCCTGTACCTGGTCTCCCTGTACCTGGTCTCACTGTACCTGATCTCGCTGTACCTGGTCTCCCTGTACCTGGTCTCCCTGTACCTGGTCTCGCTGTACCTGGTCTCACTGTACCTGGTCTCACTGTACCTGGTCTCCCTGTACCTGGTCTCGCTGTACCTGGTCTCACTGTACCTGGTCTCACTGTACCTGGTCTCCCTGTACCTGATCTCGCTGTACCTGGTCTCCCTGTACCTGGTCTCGCTGTACCTGGTCTCACTGTACCTGGTCTCACTGTACCTGATCTCCCTGTACCTGATCTCGCTGTACCTGGTCTCACTGTACCTGGTCTCCCTGTACCTGATCTCCCTGTACCTGGTCTCCCTGTACCTGATCTCCCTGTACCTGATCTCCCTGTACCTTGTCTCACTGTACCTGATCTCACTGTACCTGATCTCGCTGTACCTGGTCTCCCTGTACCTGGTCTCGCTGTACCTGGTCTCGCTGTACCTGGTCTCCCTGTACCTGATCTCCCTGTACCTGATCTCCCTGTACCTGGTCTCCCTGTACCTGGTCTCCCTGTACCTGATCTCCCTGTACCTGGTCTCCCTGTACCTGATCTCCCTGTACCTGATCTCCCTGTACCTTGTCTCACTGTACCTGATCTCACTGTACCTGATCTCGCTGTACCTGGTCTCCCTGTACCTGGTCTCGCTGTACCTGGTCTCGCTGTACCTGGTCTTCCTGTACCTGGTCTCCCTGTACCTGGTCTCGCTGTACCTGGTCTCGCTGTACCTGGTCTCCCTGTACCTGATCTCCCTGTACCTGGTCTCACTGTACCTGATCTCCCTGTACCTGGTCTCACTGTACCTGATCTCCCTGTACCTGATCTCACTGTACCTGGTCTCCCTGTACCTGATCTCCCTGTACCTGGTCTCCCTGTACCTGATCTCCCTGTACCTGATCTCCCTGTACCTTGTCTCACTGTACCTGATCTCACTGTACCTGATCTCGCTGTACCTGGTCTCCCTGTACCTGGTCTCGCTGTACCTGGTCTCGCTGTACCTGGTCTCCCTGTACCTGATCTCCCTGTACCTGGTCTCACTGTACCTGATCTCCCTGTACCTGATCTCCCTGTACCTTGTCTCACTGTACCTGATCTCACTGTACCTGATCTCCCTGTATCTGATCTCCTTGTACCTGATCTCCTTGTACCTGATCTCCTTGTACCTGATCTCCCTGTACCTGGTCTTCCTGTACCTGGTCTCCCTGTACCTGGTCTCACTGTACCTGATCTCCCTGTACCTGATCTCACTGTACCTGATCTCACTCTGCCTGGTCTCACTGTACCTGATCTCACTGTACCTGATCTCACTGTACCTGGTCTCACTGTACCTGATCTCACTGTACCTGATCTCACTGTACCTGATCTCACTCTGCCTGATCTCCCTGTACCCGATCTCGCTGTACCTGATCTCCCTGTACCTGATCTCACTGTACCTGATCTCACTGTACCTGATCTCACTGTACCCGATCTCGCTGTACCTGATCTCCCTGTACCTGATCTCACTGTACCTGATCTCACTGTACCTGATCTCACTGTACCCGATCTCGCTGTACCTGATCTCCCTGTACCTGATCTCACTGTACCTGATCTCACTGTACCTGATCTCACTGTACCTGATCTCGCTGTACCTGATCTCGCTGTACCTGATCTCCCTGTACCTGGTCTTCCTGTACCTGATCTCCCTGTACCTGGTCTCACTATACCTGATCTCGCTGTACCTGGTCTTCCTGTACCTGGTCTCACTATACCTGATCTCGCTGTACCTGGTCTTCCTGTACCTGGTCTCACTATACCTGATCTCGCTGTACCTGATCTCGCTGTACCTGGCCTCCCTGTACCTGGTCTCCCTGTACCTGGAGATCTGAAAAAAAAGACGAGAAGTTTTAATTGGAAGATGGATTAGAGTGAGAGATTTGGAATTAGGAAACCGAGCATGGACCGGGGACTGTCTGACGGAGTCTGGGCAATAGAGAGAGGGTTCGACTACTGGATGATAGGTGTTGTCATAAGGGGATGACTGGGATATGGACTTAAGGATAACTCGGGCAAAAAGGGGTTTATTGGGGAGAATGGGGCTCTTCCTAGAATCAAGCGTTTGCGAAGGGGTATAATTCGGAATTGTTTTAGGTCGTTGATTTTTGCCATGAGCCCATTTCAGAGTCAGACCAGCTGCCGACTGTGATATTCCCAAAATCGATATCAAGGACCTGTTCTGGGAAATTGAACGATTGTATCAGATATTTTTGAAATACGCTGAGAGTTGCTCTGTGTGTGTGTGTCTGTAGAATTGCTGTGTCCTCTCTCTCTCTCTCTCCAGTTTCTCTGTGTGTGTATTTCTCTCTGTAGAATTGCTCTGTGTCCCCTCTCTCTCTTTCTACAGTTTCTGTGTGTGTGTATCTGTAGAATTGCTCTGTGTCCCCTCTCTCTCTCTACAGTTGCTCTGTGCCCGCTCTCTGTAGAGTTGCTCTGAGTCGCCTCTCGGAGCCTGTTTTCCCGTTCTTTGACCCCCTGATCCCCTGGAGTTCAGTGGGAGAGGTGCAGGATTCTTACTGCGCGGAATGTGATGATTTTAAAGGTAATGTAGGAGCCCCGAGCGGGATCATCATCCCCTCGAGCCGCGGATTCGGCACGGGTTGACAGGATTCTAATGGAAAGTATTAAATAAAGCAAAAAATAGAGTCTGTGGGGATTGAGCTTTGGGTGTCCAGACTAGTTAATGATACCAGCCCAGTGACGTCACCCGGAAATTCATTTCATTCATAAAAATCCCCAAACTCTTTAAGCGAGTTTCCAGAGATAGGCATCACTTGGGATAAACTGAACGATCCTTTCTAACTCTTTCTAAGAAATTCGCAGCTATCTTGTTTTATGTCGTTAGCATTACATTTTGGGTGGATAGAAAATAGGATAAGATGTTTGTTGTGTGTTTTCTGAATGTTTTCCTGGCGCACTCCCGGGACTAATTCATGCCAATACAATCAATACTTTGGAGAGTGTATTGGCAAATACAGGGCGAGTATCAATCGATATTCAGAGGCCCCGCTTCGTGGCATATTTGGAGTATGTAAAAAAAGTGCTTTTAATAAGATTGCACCGTTTAATGTGGTTTGATTGTTATACTAATGATTTAATATGTTGACCTTTGTGTTAGATATTTTAAATACAATTCTTCAGGTCGGCTCCGGTTGAGACCCCAGATGGTGATGTGCAAGTGGAGGGTTTAACACTGGTGAATTGCTAAGTTCAGGGCTGTTCAGGGGTGATGTGAGGAAGCACTTCTTCACACAAAGGGTAATGGAAATCGGGACTCTTTTCCCCGCCAAAAAAAGCTGCTGAGGCTGGAGGTCAATTGAAACTTTCAAAACTGAGATCGATTTTGTGCACAGTTCTGGTCTCCATATTAGAGGCACTGGAGAAGGTGCAAAACAGATTTACAAGGATAACACCAGAACTGAGAGGATATACTTATCAGAAAAGGCTAAACAGGCTGGGGCGCTTTTCTCTGGAAAGAGAAGGGTGAGTGGTGACCTAATAGAGATCTTTAAAATTATGACAGGGTTTGATAGGGTCGACGTAGAGAAGATGTTTCCACTTGTGGGGGAGACCAGAACTAGGGGCCATAAATATAAGATAGTCCCTAATAAATCCAATAAGGAATTCAGGGGGAACTCGCTACCACAAGGAGTAGTTGAGGCGAATAGCATAGATGCATTTAAGGGGAAGCACATGAGGGAGAAAGGAATAGAAGGATCTGTTGATAGGGTTAGATGAAGAGGGATGGGAGGAGGCTCATGTGGAGCATAAACACAGACATTGACCAGTTGGGCTGAATGGCCTGTTTCTGTGCTGTAGATTCTATGTAATTCTATGATAGATTTTTGTTGGGTAAGGGTATCAAGGAATATGGAACCAAGGTGTGTACACTGGAGTTAAGATACAGATCAGCCATGATCTAATTGAATGGTGGAACAGGCTAGAGGGGCTGAAATGGACGAGTCCTGTTCCTATATTCCTATCCCTCCACTAGATTACATTGGATGGCCAGTTTTAGAAAAAATGGCAACACATTTTTAACTAAGGGAGACAGGAACTGCTGTGAGCTGAAATGTCAGTCCAGTGTTAAGTGTGTTGGATCAGGGATGAGGGACCAGCCAATTAGCAGCACATTTTAACTCAATTAAGGTGTAAGGAGGGGAGGGGGCTGGTGTAGTCACTGTTGTAATGCAGCACTCTTTCAATGCTATACTGGAATGTTAGGCTAGATTATATACTTGGGTTTCATGGAGTAGGACTTGAACCCACAATGTTCTGACTCAGAGGTGAAAGTGCTACCCACTGAGCCACAGCTGACATCTAAGAACAATTAGCACTATCCAATCAGTCACTGAATTTGGATAGATTGTCTCTCCTTCTCTCCTGAAGGTGCTAACCCTGGGGTAACTGTTGTGAAGAATCTCTCTGGTGCCTTGCTCAAGAGACCATTCTCCAGTACATTTATATTGCCGTCAGCTCTTGGGGTGTGGGATTCATTCTCAGGATGTTCGTGGTGCTGGCAAGACTGGCATTTATTGCCCATCCCTAGTTGCCCTTGAGAAGGTGGTGCTGAGCCACCTTCTTGAACCGCTGCAGTCCGTGTGGTGAAGGTACTCCCACAGTGCTGTTAGGGAGGGAGTTCCAGGATTTTGACCCAGCGACGATGAAGGAACGGCGATATATGTCCAAGTCAGGATGGTGTGTGACTTGGAGGGGAACTTGGAGATGATGGTGTTCCCATTCACTTGCTGCTCATGTCCTTCTAGGTGATGGAGGTTGCGGGTTTGGAACATAGGAACGGGAGGAGGCCATTCAGCCCCTTGAGCCTGCTCTGCCAGTCAATGAGATCATGGCTGATCTACGACCTAACTCCATATACCCGCCTTTGGCCCATATCCCTTATTACCTTTGGTTAACAGAAAGCTATCAATCTCAGATTTAAAATTAACAATTGATCTAGCATTTGCAGAAGAGAGTTCCAAACTTCAACCACCCTTTGTGTGTAGAAGTGTTTCCTAATTTCATTCCTCAAAGGTCTGGCTCTAATTTTTAGACTATGCCCCCTAGTCCTAGAATCCCCAACCAGCGGAAATAGTTTCCCTCTATCTACCCTATCTGTTCCCCTTAATATCTTGAAAACTTCAATCAGATCACCCCTTAACCTTCTAAATTCTAGGGAATACAACCCTAATTTGTGTAATCTCTCCTCATAACTTAACTTGAAGTCCATCCTGGTAAACCTACGCTGCACCCCCTCCAAGGCCAATATATCCTTCCTAAGTTGTGGTGGCCAGAACTGCTCACAGTACTCCAGGTGTGGTCTAACCAGGGTTTTGTATAGCTGCAGCATAACTTCTACCCCTTGTATTCTAGTCCTCTAGGTATAAAGGCCAGCATTCCATTAGCCTTTTTGATTATTTTTGTACCTGTTCATGACATTTTGGAAGGCGCTATCAAAGAAACCTGTAGATTGTATACACTGCAGCCACGGTGCACCAGTGGTGGAGGAAGGGAATGTTTAACGTGGTGGATGAGCTGCCAATCAAGCGGATTACTTTGTCCTGGATGGTGTTGAGCATCTTGAGTTGCAGGCGCATGCATCCAGGCAAGTGGAGAGTATTCCATCACACTCCTGACTTGTGCCTTGTAGATGGTGGAAAGGCTTTGGGGAATCAGGAGGTGAGTCACTCACCACAGAATACCCAGCCTCTGATCTGCTCTAGTAGTTACAGTATTTATGTGGCTGGTTCAGTTGAGTTTTGTGCAGCTCCGGATTATTTCGAGGAAGACCGTGTTTTTGTACCTTGGTCTTCCCAACTGAGGGTGGTCTTTAAAATTATGAAATTTTAAAATGAAACACATGGTTCTGGTATCGGCCCAATCCCCGTGATGACATCACGACATCAGCACATTGATGGGAGTGGCGATGCACCGTAGTGAGGCAATGATGCAACGTCATGACATCGGCACTTTGCGCCTGTTTACTGGCCAAACTCTCTATGTATTGTGACATACAGGGGTCCACTTCACAGCTGAAATGGGCTGCACTATTCAAACATAGATGCACATGTGTGCTGACTCTCCCAGGATCTGGCGTTCAATATAAGAGTAGCTTTTATATGCAAGTCTGGGTAGTGGGGGGACCGTGGGAAGCATTGCAGCCTGTCCTCACTTGGTATCCAGACTTTCCAGTGGGGATCACTGGATGTGGGGCAGCAGCGCTCAACGCAGCCCCTTTTCCAAACCTCCCGGTCCACAAAATTCAACAAACCAGCAAATAAGGAACCTGGGGTGTGGGTAGGGTGGGGGAGGGTGGGGGGGGGAGGTGGGCAGTATATCCCGTTAAGCTGAACAGCTGCATGTCATGTTGCGGAGCAGTGGGGCACAGGGGTCCTACCTGCTGGTCTGGGACCGTGGCCAATGGCCCCCCTCCCCCCAGGACTGCCCTGGAGTCTCCAGGCATGTATCTCCAGGGCACTGCTGCAAGCAAACCCGGGAGGAAAATCATAGGGGCATTCAAAATAATACAGTATCTGTTTTCTTCATTTTCGTTGAACACGCTCGTTTCTTAGTTCTAAAAGTATTGGAGATCAAGGGGGTGGTGGGGTGGTGAAAGGCTGTTTGACTGGGGGAGGTCATGTGATGAAACCTCTGGGAATACATCAGGCCAGAGTGGCAACTCTACCCACAAGCAGCAAAAGGCATTATAACGGCGATGGAGGCAGTTTATGCAATTGTGAGCAGCTTTTGTGCAAAAGTTGTCATCTTGTTAACTTCATGGTCTTGATCACTGCTAAACACACCATTTGGTGTCAGTTTGGTTGTGATTGTTTCTCCCAGGAAGGCCCCAAATGGATTCTTTATTACTCCAAATGCTCTGGTCTGTAACATCAAACAGCAACACCACCATGCCAGCTCCCATTTGTTTTCTTTTGAAGATGTTTGTTAAAGTTGGATCCGCTCTGAGTGTTTTCTCTTGTCAATCTCCCCCCCCGCCCCCCCACCCCTCCCCTCTGCTGTCCTGTCCTCTGCTCCTCTCCTGATAGAGCGCTGATTCTGGCTGTGGAACTGCTTCTTAAGAAAGAAAGACTTGCATTTCTATAGCGCCTTTCACGACCTCAGGACACCCCAAAGCACTTCACAGCCATTGAAGTACTTTTTGAAGTGTAGTCACTGTTGTAATGTAGGAATTTGCACACAGCAAGCTCCCACAAACAGCAATGTGATGATGACCAGATGATCTGCTTTAGTGATGTTGGTTGAGGGATAAATATTGGCCAGGACATCGGGGAGAACCCCCTTGTTCTTCTTCAAAATAGTGGTCGAGCGATCTGTTAAATCCACCCAAGAGGGCAGATGGGTCCTCAGTTTAATGTCTCATCCGAAAGACGGCACCTCCAAAAGTGCAGCGCTCTCTCAGTACTGTTCCTCTGACAGTGCAGTGCTCCCTCAGTACTGACCCTCCGACAGTGCAGTGCTCCCTCAGTACTGACCCTCCGACAGTGCAGTGCTCCCTCAGTACTGACCCTCCGACAGTGCAGTGCTCCCTCAGTACTGACCCTCCGACAGTGCAGTGCTCCCTCAGTACTGACCCTCCGACAGTGCAGTGATCCCTTCATACTGCACTGAAGTGTCAGCCAGGTTCTGGCTTGGATACTTTGGATAAAGGTACTGAGCCATGGGGAGGTCGAATATCCTTGTTTGTACCTCTCAAAACAAAAGTAGGATTCTTATTAAATTAGTTTAACGGCGGGAATTTGAGCATCAACAACAACTTGCATTTATATAGCGCCTTTAATGTAGTAAAATGTCCAAGGGCGCTTCACAGGAGCGTTAATTTGACACAGACCCACATAAATAGATATTAGGACAGTTGGCCAAAAGCTTGGTCAAAGAGGTAGGTTTTAAGGAGCGATTTAAAGGTGGAGGAAAAGGCAGAGAGGTTTAGGGAGGGAATTCCAGATATTAGGGTCTAGACAGCTGAAGGCACAGCCGCCAATGGTGGCGCGATGAAAATCGAAGTTGCGCAAGAGGCCAGAATTGGAGCAGCACAGAGATCTCGGAGGGTTTTAGGGCTGGAGGAGGTTAGAGCGATAGGGAGGGACGAGTCCATGGAGGGATTTAAACATGAGGATGAAAATGTTAAAATGGAAGCGTTGCCGGACTGGGTGCCAATGTATGTCAGCGAGCACAGGGATGATGGGTGAACGGGACTTGGTGTGAGTTAGGATATGGGCAGCAGAGTTTTGGATGAACTTAAAGTTTATGAAGGGTGGAAGATGGGAGGCTGGATAGGAGAGCATTGGAACAGTCGAGTCAGGAGGTAACAACATGGATGAGGGTTTCAGCAGCAGATGGGCTGAGAGAGGGGTGGAGACGGGCAATGTTACGGAGGTGGAAATAGGCAGTCTTGGTGATGAAGAAGATATGTGGGAGAGGTAACGTTCTGAGAGACAAGGCATAAAATCTGGTCCTACTTCGACTGTGTCTGGGTAACGTAAACGGAACGTGCTAAAGTGAAACTTAAAAAAAATTCATTTATGGGATCAGGGCGTCGCTGGCAAGGCCAGCATTTATTGCCCATCCCTAATTGCCCTTGAAAAGGTGGTGGTGAGCCGCTTTCTTGAACCGCTGCAGTCCGTGTGGTGAAGGTACTCCCACAGTGCTGTTAGGTAAGGAGTTCCAGGATTTTGACCCAGCGACGATGAAGAATCAGCGATATACTTCTAAGTCAGGGTGGTGTGTGACTTGGAGGGGAACTTGGAGGTGGTGGTGTTCCCATGAGCCTGCTGCCCTTGTTCTTCTAGGTGGTAGAGGTCGTGGGTTTGGGAGGTGCTGCCGAAGAAGCCTTGGCGAGTTGCTGCAGTGCATCTTGTAGATGGTACGCACTGCAGCCACGGTACGCCGGTGGTGGAGGGAGTGAATGTTTAAGGTGGTGGATGGGGTGCCAATCAAGTGGGCTGCTTTGTCCTGGATGGTGTCGAGCTTCTTGAGTGTTGTTGGAGCTGCACTCATCCAGGCAAGTGGAGAGTATTCCATCACACTCCTTACTTGTGCCTTGTAGATGGTAGAAAGGCTTTGGGGAGTCAGGAGGTGAGATACTCACCGCAGAATACCCAGCCTCTGACCTGCTCTTGTAGCCACAGTATTTATGTGGCTGGTCCAGTTAAGTTTCTGGTCAATGGTGACCCCCCAGGATGTTGATGGTGGGGGATTTGGCGATGGTAATGCCGTTGAATGTCAAGGGGCGGCGGTTAGACTCTCGCTTGTTGGAGATAGTCATTGCCTGGCACTTCTGTGGCGCAAATGTTACCTGCCACTTATCAGCCCAAGCCTGAACGTCGTCCAGGTCTTGTTGCATGCGGGCATGGACTGCTTCATTATCTGAGGAGTTGTGAATGGCGCTGAACACTGTGCAGTCATCAGCGAACATCCCCATTACTGCTGTAATTTCGTCTGAACTGCAGCGTAAACCCCGACGTAGCTATGGCAATGCATTGGCAGGAGGTCTTCGGAAATTCAGGGCCAATAAAACGCAGCGTGATGCGATTGGAGCAGAGAGATCTGTTGGGCTGCGTGCACCAGTACAGAGATGACGGGTCAAGTAGCCTCCTGCTATAACTTTAGCGCAGGCCGGATGGAAAAGAGGACAGAATGCTTACAATTAGAGATTGAATGGGAGGGAAGGGTGAAGAAAAATAAATGATAAGAAGGAAAGAATGAATGAGAGGGAGAGAAAGAATAGAAGGAAAAAAAAGGAGAGCGAGAAATGGAAGCAAACAAAATGAAGTGTGAACAAAAGGATTATCAGAGAAGGATAGGGGCACCGAGCAGGGAGAAAAGGATTGCAAATTCAGTTTGCCGTTTGATCCCCTCCCCCAACTCCTGCTCGGTTTGCACTGGTGGGCTGGTGGAGGGGCGCTAATAGAGACCCTCGAGAAGGATTCATTATCAGACAGTGAGGTCTCCATGACTGATCTCTGCAAATGATCCTCACAGCACTTTCCACCTGGGATGTGTTCCACATAGTAAAGAGGAGCCAGAACCAAGGGCTATTAATAATTAAAGGGGCATTGTCCCTCTTTCAGGCATGTGCAGCTCCTTCAATAACCTGCAAGGTTTTTATTGTTTACGCATCTCCACGCTCTTCCCTTTAGAGAACAGGGTGAAGTAGTGGAAGGATTTGCAGACTGATTAAAAGTCTGACAGGCCGCGACATGAACGCTCCTCCCATGGCTGTGACCATCTTTTTTCCCAGCCGATAGGGTGGTTAGTCCTACATGGGTGGGGAGGGTTTATGGGCTCTCACAACCCATACGATGAGGGAAGGGGTCACCCACACCCACCGGAAGTGAGTATCCCGCTGGATGTCAACCCCGGATTCTGAGCCGGAGCTCCGGTCTCCACTTGCTGGGACTGTTTGGAGCGGGGTTTGAACCTGGGACCTTCTAACTTGGAGGCGGGAATAGCTACCAGGGAGCTAAAGACTCGCTCCAACCTGCATGTCACATTGAATTTACAGCACAGAAACAAGCCATTCATCCAACAGATCCATGCCGGTGTTTATGCTCCACATGAGCCTCCTCCTACCCTACTTCATCTCACCCTATCAACATATCCTTCTATTCCTTTCTCCCTCATATACTTATCTAGCTTCTCCTTAAATGCATCTATGCTATTCACCTCAACTACTCCCTGTGGTAGCGAGTTCCATATTCTCACCACTCTCTGGGTAAAGAAGTTTCTTCTGAATTCCCTGTTGGGTTTATTAGTGACTAGCTTGGGCGGAATTGCCGATTCCAGCGTAAATTGTGCCCGTTTTGTAAAGTTCCCCCCCCCTTCCCAAGTTTCCGCTGAAACTCATTTGCATATTGTCGAATGCAAGCTCTGCCCTAAACCAGTGCTATCGGGCAGCGTTGTTTCTTATATTTACTATATAAGAAAACTAGTTTCTTATAATGGGGTACATTAGTCCGTTTCTTAGTCATTTAAAACAAAAACCACATTTAGAAGCTTTTAAAACGTACCTGTTAGTGTTCTTGCCCCCAATAGATCCAGCTTAATTTTTAAACCCTCCCCGAAGGCCTGCGAACGGACGCAATTAGCGGAAACTCCCAGTGGTGATTAATTCACCCCGGGGGCGTGGCCAGCTTTGTGGGCGATGTTTTTAAGACTAGCGCAAAAGATTGTGGCAAATTGAGTTGCGCTGAACGCAAATTGTGCTTAAAATTCCGCGGTCTTTTACGACGAGAGAATCAGCGCAATCGAGCGGAAACTCCAGACCCTTATATTTATCGTCCCTAGATTTGGACTCTCCCCTGACAAGTGGAAACGTGTTTTTGAAGAAGTTTGCTGCTGTATTGGGCGCAGTTTCTGTCTGTGCGGCACGTGGTCACACGGTCACATGATGTTGCTTTGAGGCTGCGCTAATTTATTGTATTAAATGTAACTTATTTTGCGTGGGGGGAAGGCGATGTGATTCATGTAGCGAGGAGCTAAGCACGGCTGAACCCTGGACCCAAACCAAATGTGTTCAAAATTATGAGGGGTTTTGATAGAGTAAATAAGGAGAAACTGTTTCCAGTGGCAGGAGGGATGGTAACCAGAGGACACAGATTTAAGGTAATTGCAAAAGAGCCAGAAGGGCGGGGGGGAAATGAGGAGAATTTTTTTTACACAGCGAGTTGTGATCTGGAATGTGCTGCCTGAAAGGGTGGTGGAAGCAGATTCAATAGTAGTTCCAAAGGGAATTGAATATATACTTAAAGGGCAAAAATTTGCACGGGTATGGGGAAAGGGCAGGGGAGTGGGACTAATTAGATAGCTCTTTCAAAGAGCCAGCACAGGCACAACATAATACATAGGCCGTGCCTTCTGTTGCTTAGGCCCTAAGCTCTGGAATTCCCTCCCTAAACCTCTCAGGCTCACTACCTCTCTCTCTCCTCCTTTAAGATGCTCCTTAAAACCTACCTCTTTGACCAAGCTTTTGGTCACCTGTCCTAATATCTCCTTATGAGGCTCGGTGTCAAATTCTGTTTGATTATGCTCGTGAAGCGCCTTGGGACATTTTCCTACATTTAAGGTGCCATATAAATGCAAATTGTTGCTGTTGTTTTAAATTGGCTTCTGGTCACAGTGATAGAACCCATCAACAGCTGTGGGATCTACATTTAGCAATCTGCTGAGAATCAAATCCTGTCCTGACTGAATGAGGGCAGAATGGATAAAATCCTCCCTCTCACCACCACTCCCTGCTGACAGCCCATTCAGGACTGTTCCTGTTGTAAACTCATTCAGATACTTCACTCCTTGGTGCAATTAGCATATGTAAATACAAAGTGATAGCAATCATTCTGCTGCACAGGCTGATATTACCCTCCCCCCAGCTCCCCCACCCCCTGCCTCTCACTGAGTGCCCCGGTATGAGTGATACCCGTCAACAGCAGCAGCTCCTGGGTGTCCCTAGTCCTGAGGAATTATGGGGACAAAAAGTTTTGACGAGGAGGGTGGGGGTGGCGGAAGGGATCCTGAGAAGGTCAAGATGGCACAAGACATCAGTGAAACAGTGAGCGACAGGATAGAGTGGGTTTGGGCATGTGAATAAGAAAAAAAGACTTGCATTTATATATGCGCTTTTCACGACCTCAGGACATCCCAAAGTGCTTTACAGCAAATGAAGTACTTTTGAAGTGTAGTCACTGCTGTAATGTAGGAAATGTGGCAGTCAATTTTGTGCACAGCAAGGTCCCACAAACAGCAATGTGAGTGATGGTTGAGGAATGAATATTGGGAGAACTCCCCTGCTCTTCTTCGAAATATGGGATCTTTTTACATCCACCTGAGAGGGCAGATGGGGACTCGGTTTAACGTCTCATCCAAAAGATGGCAACTCTGGCAGTGCAGCGCTCCCTCAGTACTGCACTCGGAGTCTCAGCCTGGATTATGGTGCTCAAGTCTCTGGAGTGGGGCAGGAGTTAAGTCCAGTTGATTTGAATGTGTTTTAAAAGCTGCCTGGTCCAGCAGACTCCTCGAGGGGGTGGTGTCGCTTTAAGCGGAGATTAGAGTAAATATCAGGGTAGTGGATCCACTGGCATCAATGCTGCCCCCAAGCAGCTCACAAGAGCCTGAAGCCGAGCTGTAGCGTGAGGAGGAACAGGAGCGGAAAATTTTCTCAGTGATTTCTGCGACCTTTCCTTTTAAAGAATGTTGCACTGTTCCACATCAAATTCCCGTCTTTAACCTCTGACCCTGCCATACTACAGGAAAGAGCCGTATCTTTGTGTATTCTTGGAAGAGTTCCTGTGTACGTGAGTGAGTGTGAATGTGTGTGTGAGTGTGATTGTGTGTCTGTCAGTCTGTGTGAGTGTGTGTCTGAATCTGTGTCTACCTGTTTGTGTCTATCAGTCTGTGTTTGAGTGTGGTTGTCAGTGTGTGTGTCTGAATGAATATGTGAGTGAGTGTGTGTGTCTATCTGTCTGACTGTCTGTTCCAGTGTGTTTGTGAGTTTGTGTCTGTGCTTGTGAGTGTGTGCATCTGTGAATGAATGTGTCAGTGTGATTGTTTCTGTTTGAGTGCGAGCGTGTGTGCATCTATCTGTGTGTCTGTGTGAGTGTACTTAAACAGATTAATATCGCCAATAAAATAGCAGAGAAAATAGCTTTCTCTGAACACATTAAGCATTCATACAGCAATATCACACAACACAACATAATACAATATATTACAAACTACATAATGCAATAATATACACGTGTAGTGACTTTCCATCTTGAAAATCAGTCGGGTTCTATAACGGGCAGGTTTTATAAGGAGCGGGTTTTATAAAGAATGGATTCTGTAATGGATGGGTTTTATAAGGAGCGGGTTCTATAATGGACGGGTTTTATAAGGAGCGGGTTCTATAAGGGACGGGTTCTATAAGGGACGGGTTTTATAAGGGACGGGTTCTATAAGGGACGGGTTCTATAAGGAGCGGGTTTTATAAGGAGCGGGTTCTATAATGGACGGGTTCTATAAGGAGCGGGTTCTATAATGGACAGGTTCTATAATGGATGGACGGGTTTTATAAGGAGCGGATTCTATAATGGGCGAGTTCTATAAGGGATGGGTTCCATAAGGAGTGGGTTCTATAACAGTAGTCGTCAAGTGCCAATCTCTGTAGGCCTTGGGTTACAGATTGCGAGCCTGAAATCACCTGGTGTCAGCTCCCCCGGTTTAGTTGGCTGTAACTAGAGGCCTTAATCGGCTGGCTGGTTTGTAGATCTACAGTTTCATGGGTCTATAATGCCTTTGATTGCCTGCAGGTCAAGTACTCAGGAGTGTAACTGAGGGAGTAGGAATCGCAATTCCGCAGTTGGTTGCATTGCTATAACATAAATGGACCAAATGGGGTCCTGAAAAAAGACACATATTACAAGAAGTTGGATGGTCTGAGAGGAATGGGCCTTTCAGAACGCTCCTGTGAAACGCCTTGTGACGTTTTACTACGTTAAAGTTGCTATATAAATGCAAGTTGTTGTTGGTCTTACTCCTCCATTCTCATTGTACTATGAAAGGGAATTATTATAGCAACCTATACTATTGTATATGCTACATAATATAATAGCACATCAGCTGTGGTGTTGTCAATGGTTAGTTAATGAAAAAAAGAAAGACTTGCATTTATATAGCGCCTTTCATGACTTCAGGATGTCTCAAATTGCTTTACAGCCAATGAAGTCCTTTTGAAGTGTAGTCATTGTTGTAATGTAGGAAACACAGCATAGCACAAAGCAAGCTCCCACAAACAGCCATGAGAAAATGACCAGATAATCAGTTTTAGTGATGTTGGTTGAGGGATAAATATTGGCCAGGACACCAGGGAGAACTCCCCTGCTCTTCTTCGAAACAATGCCATGGGATCTTTTACGTTCACCTGAGAGGGCAGATACCCGGGGCCTCAGTTTAATGTCTCATCTGAGGCACCTCCAACAGTGCAGCACTCCCTCAGTACTGCACTGGGAGTGTTAGCCTATATTTTGTGCTCAAGTGTCTGGAATGGGACTTGAACCCATGACCTTCTGTCTCAGAGACAAGAGTGCTATATAAATTTATATAATTTGTATAGTTGAATTTAAGTTATTTTAATATACAAGATGGCAGCAGCGTTTGGAAAGAAACTAGCCCCACATAGCCACCTGCTGGCCAGAGCTTGCAAGTACATTATTACAGGTAACTGTTTACATACAGGATTTCCATTCTAAATGTTTACATAGGCAGTTTCGATGTAAAATTTTGACGCAATTGTGACAACGTGAAGTTGGGCGGGAAGTCCGCATATAGACAAGATTTTGATTAGACTCGACTGACCATTGGCGAGTTGTAGCCTGATTCAAGTGGAAGTCTGCTGTCTGCACCCTATTTTCCAATAGCTGCTCATTAGCGTAGCATTGGTGCAGATTTGGACAGGTGTAGCGAGCACACCAGTGGCGGCAGTAGAAAATTGGATGTAAAAGAAATTTAAAGGTAAGGGGACAATCAGAATTGGATAAAAATCCCAAAAGCCTTTCAAAAGGCTCAGAAAGCATTTCAACCCATTATGGGGTGAGGCTGAAAAGGAGAGGGGACTGAGAACAGGCAAAAATGAAGGGAAAGGAAAGCAATATCTGGGACCTCTGATGGACCTTACGTGGGGATATTATTCCCAATTCTGTCCATTCTTCTGTGAAAAGCACAAATCGGCAGCCTTATAGTGTACAGGTTAAAGAGTGCACTATATAGCATATAAATTATATCGTTCATTGATTATATGAGGCCTGAATTTGCGGTCGGGGGTTTCCCACGGGCTGATGCCTCCGACTGGCAAAAAATCTACGAACTTACCTTCGGCTTCAGGATCCACAGAGACTCGCGCTCCTGGGCCTCTATGTGTAGACATGCATAGAGGCCCATGTATCCCAGGGGCGCAGGCGGTTCGCAAGCACCCCGGGATCACGTGGGTCGGCCCAACAAATGGCAGAAGGGGATCCCCATTCATACTTATGGGGGTTCCGTATATACGGAACCCCCATAAGTATGAATGGGATTACCCCAAAAAATACCTCTACACTTCAAATAAATTAAAAAAAAATCACATATTTAAAATTAATTAAAATGGCATTCAATTTGAAACAAAAATGTAATTTTTTGAAAAATAAATTTCCATGTTTTAAAGGGGCTAAAAATAAACTTATTTCACAGGTTTTTAAATGTATAAATTATTGATAAAATGTTATCTTTCTGTTTTTTAAAACTCTTACGCTGGTAAGAGCAGGCCTTACGCTTGCTTTTACCAGGCATAAGAATTTCACGGGCATTCGCTGGGCAGAAGTTGGGCAAATAGCCCAGCTCTCCGCCCGCGGATGCCCTTTTCCCAGGGATGGCTATGATCTGGCAAGAAGATTCTTGACAGATCGCAAGTTCCGGGTTTTCGTGCATGCTGTTGTAATGCAGGAAACGGGGCAGCCAATTTGTGCACAGCAAGATCCCACAAACAGCAACGTGATAACGACCAGATAATCAGTTTTAGTGATGTTGATCAAGGGATAAATATTGGCCCCAAGACACCGGGGAGAACTCCCCTGGTCGTCTTCGAAATAGTGCCATAGGGCCTTTTGCGTCCACCTGAGAGGGCAGACGGGGCCTCGGTTTAACGTCTCATCCAAAAGATGGCACCTCCGACAGTGCAGCACTCCCTCAGGACTGCGCTGAAGTGTCAGCCTGGATTTTTTTTTGTGCCATGTTTCTGGAGTGGGACTTGAACCCACAATCTTTTGACTCAGAGGCAAGAGTGCTACCCACTGAGCCACGGCTGATACGGCATATTGGGAAACCGAGTGACTGCACTGCAGAATTGCCTGCGATCATTCCACATCTAGGTTCATGGTTGAAGTGAGGCGGCTTGGGGAACATAGGAACGGGAGAAAGCCATTCAGCCCCTCGAGACTGTTCCGCCATTCAATTAGACCATGTCTGATCTGTATCTTAATCCCATCTACCCTCCTTGGTTCCGTATTGCTTAATACCGTTACCCAACAAAAATCTATCAATCTCAGTTTTGAAATTTTCAGTTGACTCCCAGCCTCAACAGCTTTTTGGGGGAGAGAGTTCCAGATTTCCACTACCCTTTGTGTGAAGAAGTGCTTCCTGACATCACCCCTGAACGGCCTAGCTCTATTTTTAAGGTTTTGCCTCCTTATTCTGGACTCTCCCACCAGAGGAAATAATTTCTCTCTATCTACCCTATCAAATCCTTTAATCATCTTAAACACCTCAATTAGATCACCCCTTAATCTTCTAAATTTAAAGTAAAGTCTAGTCTATGCAACCTGGCCTCATAATTTAACCCCTTTAGCCCTGGTATCATTCAGGTGAATCTGCGCTGCACCCCCTCCAAGGCCAATATATCCTTGCTGAGCTGCGGTGCCCAGAACTGAACACAGTGCTCTAAAGATACGGGAGAAGAGGGGGTTGGGACTCCGTACTCCAGTGCGGGGAGGGGGGGAAACCGGGGAACGGTGAAGCAGACTTTATTCAGCAGCAAGCTGTCAGAAGACTGCGTTCTGTATAACGCAGGGATTAGAATCATAGAATGATACAGCACAGGAGGAGGCCATTCGGCCCATCATGTCTGTGCCGGCTCTTTGAAAGAGCGATCCAATCAATCCCTCTCCCCTGCTCTCTCCCCATAGCCATTGAGAGATTTTTTTCCCTTTCAAGTATTTATCCAATTCCCTTTTGAAAGTTACTATTCAATCTGCTTCCAACACCCTTTCAGGCAGTACATTCCAGGTCAGAACAACTCGCTGCGTAAAAAAATGTCTCCCCATGTCACCTCTGGTTCTTTTGCCAATCACCTTAAATCTGTGTCCTCTGGTTACCGACCCTGCTGCCACTGGAAACAGTTTCTCCTTATTTACTCTATCAGAACAATTCATGATTTTGAACATTTCTATCAAATCTCCCCTTTTTCATTGATTGATTGCTTTTTATTTTCTCCCCCCCCCCAATCCCGACAGCTTTTGAACCACAGGCTAGTGGGCAGCCCAGGAACAAATACAATGAGCAGTGGAGAAACTTCCATCAGAGATTAATTATCTCAATCTTCTGTTCCCAGGCTGCCTTTGATGAAATCATTGATCGCCCACTTCTAATCTGACCTGATGGTGCAGGCACTTCAAGAATGTGGCGGCAATGACCAGCAGGGACTGACCACTACTTTGTTCTTATCTTGTGGGCCCAAACACAGAGCAGGCTGAGGGTGGCCTCTGCCAGACCACCCATCACCTTGGTCACTGGATACCCCTATTTATCCAAAGGGGACATCCTTAGCCTGGGAATTGCATTCGGAGAGTTTGAATGGGATGAGAAGGGAGGGGGGTTGGGGGAGGTGCGGTGCTGTGCGGGTCTCCTCCCAGTGATGGGAGGCCCCCCATTGATAAGTAGTTAGGCTGATCAGTTTCAGGCTGCATTACATTCACCGACACATAACTTTAACTGAAAATGGGTTCAAATCTCCTTCCAAAACTTCCAAACCTTTGTAACCAGCGGGAGGATTTTTAAATGATTCTGCCTGGGTTGGTAATTGCGAGAGAGATAGTCACTTTAAACCTGTTAATTGAGATTGTTTTTGTTTGTGTATTTTCTCCCCTCCATCCCCCCTCCCCCCCCACTCCCCCGTTTGTCGGGAACTCTCTGTGAAACCACTCAATCTTGTCTCTCTCTCTCGAAGGAGCTGCTAGCAGAGGAGGAGGGGCTGGGGTGAATCTCCCTGAGATTCCCTGATTCCCAGTGGGAAGGAGAAATGAAAATCTCCATGCAGAGGCACAGAGAGAAAAATGACACATACAGGAAGCAGCTTCGCTACAGAGATAGAAAAAGAAAAATGTGTGACGTTGGAACGATTTGCGGAGGCAGGTTGGGGATCGTGATGCTGGTCTGGGGCGGTAGCGCAAAAACGTGCGATAGCAAATTGGCCGCCCGTTATACACCCCGATCGAATTACTTTTCCATCGACTTCAACAGAAAACAGGCGGCCGTTTGGCTATCGCCCGCTTTGCGCTATGGCCCCAGACCAATTTCACCCCCATTGAAGCTAAAGTTAGGACATCCCTGGATTAGAATGGGACAAGTTGCAAATCTCAGCTGTCCTGTTGTGAAGTGGGGAGGGGGTGGGGGGGAAGAGGAAGCCGGTCGGGGGGGGGAAAGAGGATGGGGGACAGGAAGGGGTCACCAGGGGGCTTCATCGCATGACTTGCTGCCTCCAAACGCCACACTCGGTCAAACAGCCTTTTTTCTCATCTCCCAATATTTTGATGATTAATAAACGAAAGTGTTCAATGAAAAAAATTGTTTAACGTCCCTATGATTTCCCCCCGGGCTTTTGATCGCAGTAATGTCCGGGAGATTAAACTTTAATCCCGGGAGACTGCAGGACAATCCTGGAGAGTTGGTAACACGAGCTGAGCATGGTGGTGGGGGGTGGGGGGGGGGGGACGGGGTGGTGGCGATTGGAATATTGATGGGGTGCCAACCAGGAGTTAGTATCAGTGCAGCTCCTGACACACAGCAGGCGTACATTTTCAACAGTGCCTTGTCACAGCCTCCTGGTGCCTCGAGTTTTTATACAGCCCTGGTGTCACCGGATTGTGGTGAAAGATCTGGTGTCACCGGAAGCCACACCAAAGATAAACACGGCAGATGCAACTTGTATCTATAATGTTGTAAAAAGTCCCAAGGTGCTTGACAGGAGCGTTAACAAACAAAGTTTGACACAAGCCACGCAAGGAGATATTAGGACAGGTGACCAAAAGCTTTGGTCAAAGAGGTAGATTTTAAGGAGGGTCTTAAAGGAGGAGAGGTTTAGGGAGGGAATTCGAGAGCTTAGGGCCCAGGCAGCTGAAGGCACGGCCGCCAATGGTGGAGTGAATAAAATTAGGGATGCGCAAGAGGCCAGAATTGGAGGAGTACCAGCACTGACTGTGCAAGACCACGGCTACAATAGTGGTGGCATCAACATAGTATAAAAGCAGAGTCAAGGAGCTTGACCCAGTGAAGTTTGAAGTGAGCAGACTGGTGTTACAGTGTGTGGAGGCTGGGCACCCCCGTGATTCCAGTGGTGACTCTCTCGTCTCTGAGTCAGAGGGTTGTGGGTTCACGTCCCGTTCCAGGAATTTGAGCACAAAATCTAGGCTGACACTCCCAGTGCAGTACTGAGGGAGCGCTGCACTATCAGAGGTGCCATCTTTTGGATGAGGCGTTAAACCAAGGCTCCGTCTGCCCTCTCAAATGAACATAAAAGATATCACGGCACTATTTTGAAGAAGAGCAGGGGCGTTCTCTCCAGTGGCCTGGCCAATACAAAGTCTTTCTCTTGCTTTGTTTTTAAACAGAGTGAGAGACTCTGGGGGCTTTCCAGTGATCAGTTTGCCTCATGTTACACTCAGGCGATGGTTCAAGGAGGTACAAGTCATTCATAAATGACATGCATTTGAATCACTGAACTTCACATTAACCAGTTTAGGAAAAAGCTGCTACAATGGCATCTTGTTAATGGTGCTCCCGATCCCTCCCTATTTATCCCATTGTTTTAGATAAAGGATCCCAGTCCTGTGGTAACCTGCGGGGCCAGTCCTGTTATTATAAAAACCGTCCCTGGCTCAGTGATACCTCCCCGGCTGCTACGTGCCTTTCTCAATATTGGTTGTTCACCCATTGGGGCCGATTTTAACTTGGGCAGGGAACCGGGGCCAATGTGGGCAGTGATCCATCTGCACCCCCACACCCCCGGATCGAAAGGCCTGCGAGATTTATATTAAAAAGCTGGCGTATGTGGAGTTTCCTGTATATTAGAAAGCTGGTGTATATTAATGGTCCTGTATATTAGAAAGCTGATGTATGAGGATTTTCCAGTATATCATAAAACTGGTGTCTGTGGATGGTCATATATATATATATATATATAAAAAAAACTGGTGTAGGTGGATGACCCTGTCTATTATAAAACTGTAGATAGATGGTCCTCTATGTTATAAAGTTGGTGTATATAGATTGTACTGTATATCACCAAGCTGGTGTACAAGGATGGTCTGGTATATTATAAAGCTGGTGTATATCGATAGTCCAGTATATTATAATGCTAGTGTATGTGGATGAGCTTGTGTATATTTATGGTCCTGTATCTTGTAAAGCTGGTGTATGTTAATGTCCATGTACACTGTGAAGCTGGTGTATACTGATGGTCTAGTATATTATAAAGCTGGTGTATGAGGATGGTCCTGTCTATCATAAAGCTGGTGTATGAGGATGGTCCTGTCTATTATAAAGCTGATGTATGAGGATGGTCCTGTCTATTATAAAGCTGGTGTATGAGGATGGTCCTGTCTATTATAAAGCTGGTGTATGAGGATGGTCCTATCTATTATAAAGCTGGTGTATGAGGATGGTCCTGTCTATTATAAAGCTGGTGTATGAGGATGGTCCTGTCTATTATAAAGCTGATGTATGAGGATGGTCCTGTCTATTATAAAGCTGGTGTATGAGGATGGTCCTGTCTATTATAAAGCTGGTGTAACATAAGAACATAAGAAATAGGAGCAGGAGTAGGCCAATCGGCCCTTCGAGCCTGCTCCGCCATTCAATAAGATCATGGCTGATCTGATCCTCACCTCAAATCTAAAGAACACAAGAAGTAGGAGCAGGACCCGGCCACTCAGCCCCTGGGCCCGCTACGCCACCCACAGGGCCTCGACCGATCCGAACTCAGCCTCATGTCCAATTTCCTGCCCGCTCCCCGTAACCCCTAATTCCCTTTACTTCTAGGAAACTGTCTATTTCTGTTTTAAATTTATTTAATGATGTAGCTTCCACAGCTTCCTGGGGCAGCAAATTCCACAGACCTACTACCCTCTGAGTGAAGAAGTTTCTCCTCATCTCAGTTTTGAAAGAGCAGCCCCTTATTCTAAGATTATGGCCCCTAGTTCTAGTTTCACCCATCCTTGGGAACATCCTTACCGCATCCACCCGATCAAGCCCCTTCACAATCTTATATGTTTCAATAAGATCGCCTCTCATTCTTCTGAACTCCAATGAGTAGAGTCCCAATCTACTCAACCTCTCCTCGTATGTCCACCCCCTCATCCCGGGGATTAACCGAGTGAACCTTCTTTGTACTGCCTCGAGAGCAAGTATGTCTTTTCTTAAGTATGGACACCAAAACTGTATGCAGTATTCCAGATGCGGTCTCACCAATACCTTATATAACTGCAGCAATACCTCCCTGTTTTTATAATCTATCCCCCTAGCAATAAAAGCCAACATTCCGTTGGCCTTCTTGATCACCTGCTGCACCTGCATACTAACTTTTTGATTTTCTTGCACTAGGACCCCCAGATCCCTTTGTACTGCAGTACTTTCCAGTTTCTCGCCATTAAGATAATAACTTGCTCTCTGATTTTTCCTGCCAAAGTGCATAACCTCACATTTTCCAATATTGTATTGCATCTGCCAAATCTCTGCCCACTCACCCAGCTTGTCTATATCCCCTTGTAGGTTTTTTATGTCCTCCTCACTTTCTACTTTCCCTCCCATCTTTGTATCATCTGCAAACTTTGATATGTTACACTCGGTCCCCTCCTCCAAATCGTTAATATAGATTGTAAAGAGTTGGGGACCCAGCACCAACCCCTGCGGAACACCACTGGCTACTGGTTGCCAGTCCGAGAATGAACCATTTATCCCAACTCTCTGCTTCCTGTTAGATAACCAATCCTCCACCCATGCCAGAATATTCCCCCCAATCCAGTGATTTTTTATCTTGAGCAATAATCTTTTATGTGGCACCTTGTCGAATGCCTTCTGGAAGTCTAAATACACTACGTCCATTGGTTCCCCTTTATCCACCCTGTACGTTATGTCCTCAAAGAACTCAAGCAAATTTTTCAGACATGATTTCCCCTTCATAAAGCCATGCTGACTTTGTCCTATCAAATTATGTTTATCTAAATGTTCCGTTACTGTCTCCTTAATAATAGACTCCAAAATTTTACCCACCACAGATGTTAGACTAACTGGTCTATAATTTCCAGCTTTCTGCCTACTACCCTTTTTAAATAAGGGTGTTACATTAGCAGTTTTCCAATCTGCCGGGACCTTTGCTGATTCCAGGGAATTTTGGAAAATTATTACCAAAGCATCCACAATATGAGGATGGTCCTGTCTATTATAAAGCTGGTGTATGAGGATGGTCCTGTCTATTATAAAGCTGGTGTATGAGGATGGTCCTGTCTATTATAAAGCTGGTGTATGAGGATGGTCCTGTCTATTATAAAGCTGGTGTATGAGGATGGTCCTGTCTATTATAAAGCTGGTGTATGAGGATGGTACAGTATATTATAATGTTGGTCTATGTGAATGGTCCTGTATAGTATAAAGCTGGTGTTTATTGGTGGTCCTGTTTATTATAAAGCTGGTGAATGGTCCTGTATTGTGCTCTGGCATAAACTCAATATGCCCCAGATTCCCAGGTGCCATCATACTGCTGAAGCTCAGTTCTCCCTTGGGCTCCATGTCCCATCCAGCTGTTTTCATAGTGAGGAAATAAGCACAGTTAATTGTGAGGTGATTGATTTCAACGGCAATCTAATGTGTTGTGTGAAAAGGGACTTGCGATGCAGCCCAGCCCGCAGAGCAGATGCTGAACAATTCAATCACTGGTCATATGCTAATGCTGTTTTCGTATAGGCCTATTAAAGTCATTTTAAATGCACCAGTGATCACAGAGCAATTTAAAGAGCCCTACCTCTTCACTTCACCACGTGTTTATGTAGTGGGGGCATCTGATGAAATTCCAGGCTGGAGCTTTCCCTCTGTCTCTCTCTAATCTCTGTCATTACCTCTTTCTCTCAGTCTCTCTCTCTACCGATCTCTCTCTCAACCGCTCTTCTCCCAATCTCTCTCAGTCCCTGCTCACACTCGCACTCTCCATGTCCTCTACCTCTCTCTAATGCTACATCTCTCCTCTGCACCTCTCTCCCTCCCGCTATCATGCTGGGAATATTATTGATCAATCTCTATCACTGATTATTGATCAATCTCCTCTATCACTGATTATTGATCAATCTCCTCTATCACTGATTATTGATCAATCTCTATCACTGATTATTGATCATTCTCCTGTATCACTGATTATTGATCAATCTCTATCACTGATTATTGATCAATCTCCTCTATCACTGATTATTGATCATTCTCCTCTATCACTGATTATTGATCAATCTCTATCACTCTATGAGTAATGAGCCAGATTTAGTTAACAGCCTAACTGTGCGTGAACATTTATCCAATAGCGATCATAACATGATCGAGTTCAACGTAGCGTTTGAAAGGGAGAAATGCAAAACAGCTACTAAGATTCTAGATTTAGGTAAGGCCGACTTCAACGGGATGAGGCAGAGACTGTCCACAGTAACTGGGCAAATCTGTTAATCGATAAAATGACAGAATATCAGTGGGAGAGGTTTAAAAAAGAATTTAATGTGATACAGAACCAGTTTATACCCCTGAGGGGCAAGAGCTCTACTTGCCAAAAAAAACCAGCCATGGACGACTAAAGAGGGACAGCATAAAACAAAGAAAAAGCTCACAAAAATGCAAAAAATAGCACAAATCCTGGCAAATGGGAAAGATACAAAGAACAGCAAAGGGTCACAAAACAGATAGTAAGAGCTACAAAAGGGAGTATGAAAAGAAACTTGCAAGGAATATCAAAATCAATACGAAGAATTTTTACAATTACATTAGGAAAAAGAAGGTAGTAAAGAGCAATGTTAGCCCCTTAAAAGCTGAAAATGGTGGTTTTGTCAATGATAATAAGGAAATGGCGGACATGTTGAATAATTACTTTGCATCCGTATTTACAGTAGAAGAAGAGGATAGCATGCTGGAAATCCTAAGGAAACTAATATTGAATCGGGGACAGGGACTCAATAAAATTAACGTAAGTAAAATAACAGTAATGAAGAAAATAATGACACTAAATAGTGACAAATCCCCCAGGACCAGATGGTTTCCATCCCAGGGTTTTAAAGGAAGTAGGTGAGCACATTGCAGATGCCCTAACTATAATCTTCCAAAGTTCTCTAGATTCAGGATCTGTTCCTTTAGATTGGAAAGTTGCGCATGTCATTCCGCTATTTAAGAATGGCGAGAGAGGGAAACCAAGGAATTATAGGCCAGTTAGCCTAACATCTGTTGTCGGGAAATTGCTAGAGTCTATAATTAAGGATAAGGTGACTGAACACCTTGAAAATTTTCAGTTGATCAGAGAGAGCCAGCATGGATTTGTGAAAGGTAGGTCATGCATGACAAACCTGATTGAATTTTTTGAAGAAATGACTAAAGTAGTGGACAGGGGAATGTCTATGGATGTTATTTATATGGACTTCCAGAAGGCATTTGATAAAGTCCCACATAAGAGACTGTTATCTAAGGTAGAAGCCCACGGAATTGAGGGCAAATTATTGACCTGGCTAGGAAATTGGCTGAGCGGCAGGAGACAGAGAGTAGGGATTATGGGCAGGTACTCTAATTGACAGGATGTGACTAGTAGTGTCCCACAGGAATCTGTGTTGGGGCCTCAACTGTTCACAATATTTATTAATGACTTAGATGATGGCATAGAAAGTCAAGTATCCAAATTTGCTGATGACACAAAGATAGGCGGCATTATAGGGTAGATGAAAGCATAAAATTACAAAGGGATATTAATAGATTAAGTGAATGGGCAAAACTGTGGCAAATGGATTTCAATGTGAGCAAATGCGGACCTAAAAAGGATAGAACAGGGTACTTTCTAAATGGTGAAAAGCTAAAAACAGTGGAAGTCCAAAGAGACTTGGGGGGGTCCAGGTACATAGATCATTAAACTGTCATGAACAGGTACAGAAAATAATCAAAAAGGCTAATGGAATGCTGGCCTTTATATCTAGAGGACTAGAGTACAAGGGGTAGAAGTTATGCTGCAGCTATACAAAACCCTGGTTAGACCACACCTGGAGCACTGTGAGCAGTTCTGGGCAACACACCGTAGGAAGGATAGGCTATTGACAAACATTCACTACAAGCCCACTGACTCCCACAGCTACCTGGACTACACTTCCTTGCCACCCCGCTTCCTGTAAGGACTCTATTCCATTCTCCCAGTTTCTCCGTCTCCGCCGCATCTGCTCTGACGATGCCACCTTCCATACCAGTGCTTCGTGTCTTCCTTTTTCCTCAACCGAGGATTCCCCTCTACTATGGTTGACACGGCCCTTGACCGTGTCCGTTCTATTTCCTGCACTTCTGCTCTCACCCCTTCCCCTCCCTCCCGGAACCACGATAGAGTTCCCCTTATCCTCACCTTTCACCCCACCAGCCTCCACATTCAACAGATCATCCTCCGCCATTTCCGCCACCTCCAGCGTGATCCCACCACCAAACACATCTTCCCCTCACCTCCCCTTTCAGCATTCCGAAGGGACCGCTCCCTCCGCGACACCCTGGTCCACTCTTCTATCGCCCCCAACAACTCGCTGCTCACGATGTGGTCTCCTCTACATTGGGGAGACCAAACGCAGATTGGGTGACCGCTTTGCGGAACACCTCCATTCAGTCCGTAAGGGGGACCCTGAGCTTCCAGTCGCCTGTCACTTTAATTCTCCGCTCCACTTCCACTCAGACCTCACCGTCCTCGGCCTCTTACACTGTTCCAATGAAGCTCAACGTAAGCTCGAGGAACAGCACCTCATCTTTCGATTAGGCACTTTATAGCCTTCTGGACTCAACATAGAGTTCAACAATTTCAGATCATAACCTCTGCCCCTATCCTTTTTTTTTCTCTCTCTCCCACATGGCAGCTGTCTTTCATTCTGCCAGTGCCATTTACACTTCATCTAGAGCCATCTTTTGTTTCTTAACTTGTCCCATTACCATCTCCTTTTGCCTTGCACCATCTGTTAATCTCTCTTAATGTCTCTTAATCTCTCCTGCCTTCCATCCTATCACAGACCTTCCCTTTTGTTCTTTCCTCCCCTCCCCCCTTTCCCTGCCCCTACACTTACTTAAAATCTGTTACATCTCCACCTTTTTCCAGTTCTGACGAAGGGTCATCGACCTGAAACGTTAACTCTGTTTCTCTCTCCACAGATGCTGCCTGACTTGCTGAGTATTTCTAGCATTTTCTGTTTTTATTTCAGATTTCCAGCATCTGCAGTATTTTGCTTTTGTATTAGGGAGGATATATTGGCCTTGGAGGGAGTGCAGGGTAGGTTTACCAGAATGATACCGGGACTTCAAGGGTGAAGTTACGAGGCGAGATTACACAAATTAGGATTGTATTCCCTAGAATTTAGAAGGTTAAGGGGTGATCTGACCGAAGTTTTCAAGATATTAAGGGGAACAGATAGGGTAGATAGAGAGAAACTATTTCCGCTGGTTGGGGATTCTAGGACTATGGGGCATAGTCTAAACATTAGAGCCAGACCTTTGAGTAGTGAAATTAGGAAACACTTCTACACACAAAGCGTGGTAGAAGTTTGGAACTCTCTTCCTGCAAATGGCAATTGATGATAGATCAATTGTTAATTTTAAATCGGAGATTGATAGCTTTTTGTTAACCAAAGGTATTAAGGGATATGGGCCAAAGACGGGTATATGGAGTTAGGTTGTAGATCAGCCATGATCTCATTGAATGGCGGAACAGGCTCGATGCACTGAATGGCCTACTCCTGTTATGTTCCTATTATTGATCAAACACCTCTATCACTGATTATTGATCAATGTTTTTAACTGATTATTGATTAGTCTCCTCTATCGGTGATTATTGCTCAATCTCCTCTCGGTGATTATTGCTCAATCTCCTCGATCACTGATTATTGATCAATCTCCTCGATCACTGATTATTGATCAATCTCCTTGATCACTGATTATTGATCAATCTCCTCAATCACTGATTATTGATCAATCTCCTTGATCACTGATTATTGATCAATCTCCTCGATCACTTATTATTGATCAATCTCCTTGATCACTGATTATTGATCAATCTCTATCACTGATTATTGATCAATCTCCTTGATCACTGATTATTGATCAATCTCTATCACTGATTATTGATCAATCTCCTCGATCACTGATTATTGATCAATTTCTATCACTGATTATTGATCAATCTCCTCGATCACTGATTATTGATCAATCTCTATCACTGATTATTGATCAATCTCCTCGATCACTGATTATTGATCAATCTCCTCGATCACTGATTATTGATCAATCTCCTCGATCACTGATTATTGATCAATCTCTATCACTGATTATTGATCAATCTCTATCACTGATTATTGATCAATCTCTATCACTTATTATTGATCAATCTCCTCGATCACTGATTATTGATCAATCTCCTCGATCACTGATTATTGATCAATCTCCTCGATCACTGATTATTGATCAATCTCCTCGATCACTGATTATTGATGAATCTCCTCTCGGTGATCATTGATCAATCTCCTTAATCACTGATTATTGATCAATCTCCTCTCGGTGATTGACATAATAAAGACTCACTACGCACTTGAACATAAAGCAAGGCTTTAATCAACTTGTAACAAAACATGGAGGTCTAGTTAGCAGTCACTAGCTTCCTGTTTCCAGATTGTCTCTGCCCAAGGTGGGCCCATGCCTGAGTATTTATACTCCCTGGACGGCGCCCCAGCTGGCCACCCAATAGTACTTCCTGAGTTGTTACTTGCGATTTATGACAGTGATCATTGATCAATCTCCTTAATCACTGATTATTGATCAATCTCCTCGATCACTGATTATTGATCAATCTCTATCACTGATTATTGATCAAGCTCTATCACTTATTATTGATCAATCTCCTTGATCACTGATTATTGATCAATCTCTATCACTGATTATTGATCAATCTCTATCACTTATTATTGATCAATCTCCTCGATCACTGATTATTGATCAATCTCCTCGATCGCTGATTATTGATCAATCTCCTCGATCACTGATTATTGATCAATCTCCTCTCGGTGATCATTGATCAATCTCCTTAATCACTGATTATTGATCAATCTCCTCTCGGTGATCATTGATCAATCTCCTTAATCACTGATTATTGATCAATCTCCTCGATCACTGATTATTGATCAATCTCCTCGATCACTGATTATTGATCAATCTCCTCGATCACTGATTATTGATCAATCTCCACGATTGCTGATTTAAAAAAAAAATTATTCATTTTTTATGGGATGTGGGCGTCGCTGGCAAGGCCAGTATTTATTGCCCATCCCTAGTTGCCCTTGAGAAGGTGGTGGTGAGCCGACTTCTTGAACCGCTGCAGTCCGTGTGGTGAAGGTACTCCCACAGTGCTGTTAGGGAGGGAGTTCCAGGATTTTGACCCAGCGACGATGAAGGATCGGCGATATACTTCTAAGTCAGGATGGTGTGTGACTTGGAGGGGAACTTGGAGGTGGTGGTGTTCCCATGCGCCTGCTGCCCTTGTCCTTTTAGGTGGAAGAGGTCGCGGGTTTGGGAGGTGCTGCCGAAGAAGCCTTGGCGAGTTGCTGCAGTGCATCTTGTAGATGGTACATACTGCAGCCACGGTACGCCGGTGGTGGAGGGAGTGAATATTTAAGGTGGTGGATGGGGTGCCAATCAAGTGGGCAGCTTTGTCCTGGATGGTGTCGAGCTTCTTGAGTGTTGTTGGAGCTGCACTCATCCAGGCAAGTGGAGAATATTCCATCACACCCCTGACTTGTGCCTTGTAGATGGTGGAAAGGCTTTGGGGAGTCAGGCGGTGAGACACTCGCTGCAGAATACCTAGCCTCTGACCTGCTCTTGTTGTCACGGTATTTATGTGGCTGGTCCAGTTAAGTTTCTGGTCAATGGTGACCCTCAGGATGTTAATGGTGGGGGATTCGGCGATGGTAATGCCGTTGAATGTCAAGGGGCGGTGGTTAGACTCTCACTTGTTGGAGATAGCCATTGCCTGGCACTTGTGTGGCGCGAATGTTACCTGCCACTTATCAGCCCAAACCTGAACGTCGTCCAGGTCTTGTTGCATGCGGGCATGGACTGCTTCATTATCTGAGGAGTTGTGAATGGCACTGAACACTGTGCAGTCATCAGCGAACATCACCATTTCTGTCCTTATGTTGGAGGGAAGGTCATTGATGAAGCAGCTGAAGATGGTTGGCCCTGAGGAACTCCTGCAGCGATGTCCTGGGGCTGTGATGATTGACCTTCAACCGCCACAAGCATCTTCCTTTGTGCTAGGTATGACTCCAGCCAGTGGAGAGTTTTCCTGTTGACTTCAGTTTTACTAGGGCTCCTTGATGCCACACTCGGTCAAATGCTGCCTTGATGTCAAGGGCAGTCACTCTCACCTCACCTCTGGAATTCAGCTCCTTTGGACCAAGGCTGTAATGAGGTCAGGAGCCGAGTGGTCTTGGCAGAACCCAAACTGGGCATCAGTGAGCAGGTTTTTGGTGAGTAAGTGCTGCTTGATAGCACTGTCAATGACACCTTCCATCACTTTGCTGTTGATTGAGAGTAGACTGATGGGGCGGTAATTGGTCAGATTGGATTTGTCCTGCTTTTTGTGGACAGGACATACCTGGGTAGTTTTCCACATTGTCGGATAGATGCCAGAGTTGTAGCTGTACTGGAACAGCTTGGCTAGAGGCGCTGCTAGTTCTGGAGCACAAGTCTTCAGCACGATAGCCAGGATGTTGTCGGGGCCCATAGCCTTTGCTGTATCCAGTGCGCTCAGCTGTTTCTTGATATCACGTGGAGTGAATCGAATTGGCTGAAGACTGGCTTCTGTGATGGTGGGGACCTCAGGAGGAGGCCGATATGGATCATCCACTCTGCACTTCTGGCTGAAGATGGTTGCAAATGCTTCAGCCTTGTCTTTTGCACTCACGTGCTGGGCTCCACCATCATTAAGGATGGGGATATTCATGGAGCCTCCTCCTCCCGTTAGTTGTTTAACGGTCCACCACCATTCACGACTGGATGTGGCAGGACTGCAGAGCTTTGATCTGATCCATTGATTGTGGGATCTCTTAGCCCTGTCGATAGCACGCTGCTTCCGCTTTTAGCATGCATGTAGTCCTGTGTTGCAGCTTCCCCAGGTTGGCAGCTCATTTTTAGGTACGCCTGGTGCTGCTCCTGGCATGCTCTTCTACACTCCTTATTGAACCAGCGTTGGTCCCCTGGCTTGATGGTAATGGTAGAGTGAGGGATATGCCGGGCCATGAGGTTACAGATTGTGGTGGAATACAGTTCTGCTGCTGCTGATGGCCCACAGCGCCTCATGGATGCCCAGTTTTGAGCTGCTAGATCTGTTCTGAATCTATCCCATTTAGCACGGTGGTAGTGCCACACAACATGATGGAGGGTGTCCTCAGTGTGAAGATGGGACTTCGTCTCCACAATGACTGTGCAGTGGTCACTGCTACCAATACTGTCATGGACAGTTCCATCTACGACAGGTAGATTGATGAGAACGAGTTCAAGTAGGTTTTTCCCTCGTGTTGGTTCTCTCACCACCTGTCGCAGGCCCAGATTGGCAGCTATATCCTGCAGGACTCGGCCAGCTCGGTCAGTAGTGGTGTTACCGAGCCACTCTTGATGATGGACATTCTGTGTCTTTGCTACTCTCAGTGCTTCTTCCAAGTGGTGTTTAATATGGTGGAGTACTGATTCATCAGCTGGGGGAGGGTGGTAGGTGGTAATCAGCAGCAGGTTTCCTTGTCCATGCTTGACCTGAAGCCATGAGACTTCATGGATCAATTTCCTCGATCACTGATTATTGATCAATATCAATCACTGATTATTGATCAATCTCCTCTGGAATTAAAAATCTGGTATTGGAAAGTGACCATGAAGCTGCTGGATTGTTGAAAAAGCCCAACTGGTTCACTAATGTCCCTTTTGGGAAGGAAACCTGCCGTCCTTACCCAGTCTGGCCTAAATGTGACTCCAATCCCACACCACTGTGGTTGACTCTCTGAAGTGGCCCGGCAAGGCTCTCAGTTGTAGCAAAATGCTGCACATCAGTTTATGAAGGTGGCTCACCACTATCTTCCCAGGGTAACTAGTGGTGGGCAATAACTGCTGGCCTTGCCAGCTATGTCCACATCCTGCAAATGAAGAAAGAAAATGATAAATATGATGAGCATATATTCTAAAAGTTCTTGCAGTTTCTTCTGTCTTTTCTTGCTCCATCGTAATCTCTTGTCTCAGTCTTTCCTCATTTTACTCTTTTCTTTACCCTCTCCCTCTGTTTATTTTTTCTCTTTTACTCTCTTCAGAAATCTCCCGCCAGCCTTGCCTCTTTCCCCTCCCTTTCGTCCCACCCAGTTACGCAGCATTTTGAGCTGATTCATTGGTTTAGCCTCTATGTGGGGATTATATAGAATCATAGAATGGTTACAGCACAGAAGGAGGCCATTCGGCCCATCGACCCCATGCCGGCTCTATGCAGGAGCACTTCAGCTAGTCCCATCCCCCGCCCTTTCCCCGAAGCCCTGCAAATTTTTTCCTTCAGGTACTTCTCCAATTCCCTTTTGAAAGCCACGATTGAATCTGCCTCCACCACCCTTCAGACAGTGAATTCCAGATCATAACCACTCGTTGCTTAAAAAAGTTTTTCCTCATGTCGCCTTTGGTTCTTCTGCCAATTACCTTAAATCTGACCCTTCTGCCAATGGGAACAGTTTCTCTCTATCTACTCTGTCCAGGCCCCTCACGATTTTGAATACCTCCATCAAATCTCCTCTCAACCTTCTCTGCTCTAAGGTGAACAACCCCAGCTTCTCCAGTCTATCCACGTAACTGAAGTCCCTCATCCCTGGAACCATTCTTGTAAATCTTTTCTGCAGCCTCTCCAAGGCCTTGACATCCTTCCTAAAGTGCGGTGCCCAGAATTGGACACAATACACCAGTTGAGGCTGTACCAGTGTTTTATAAAGGTTCATCATAACTTTCTTGCTTTTGTACACTATGGGCTGGATTTTACCTGCCGAGACAAGTTGGGGGCGGGCTGCTGCCTTCCGGGTTCTAATCCCGCCCCCAGCGACGTCCGACGCACAGACGCTATTTTCCCCTGATTGGCCTTGTTAAGTCCGCTCTCCGGGCTTGCTGGCCAATTAAGGGAAAGCCGGTGTCAGATGACATCAGTTGATGATGCTTCAACTGCTGGTTTTGTTAAAGGGACATGAACCATTTATTTTTGACAGATAATTTGACTGTACAAAGGTGAGCCCTTGCCCCAGGCTCTCCAATGACTCTCTCCTTAGGATAAAACAGATGGCAGCTGCAGGTGAGGGTACAGAAGTGATCTGTCACTTCTCCCAATTAGGTGAGGCCACACAAACACTTCAAAGCTTGTCACCTACAGAAAAATCTAAATACATTAACAATTACTTTCCCAACATTTCCTTACCTCTGATACTCACCAGTGTCCCATTGCATTCTTCACACCATTTCTGCAGCTGTCATCTGTACACAAACATTACAACAGACCCACAGCATGCCTCACTTACCCTGACGGGGTTCCCCAACGTCGGGAAGCCCGCAGCAGAAGTCTCAAAATGGGGAATAGCCTCTTAACTGCCTGTTAACTACCTGTTAACAGGCAGTTAAGTGGCTATAATCTTCTTACCGCCGCTAGGAGTCGGGTTCCTGCGCAAATCAGGGACCCAACTCCCGGGAAGATTGGTTGGAGGCGGGTTGGGAGCAGGTTCGGGACCCGCTCCCATTCTTTTTGACTTTCCCAGCAGCCCCGCCTCTAAACCCGTCTCCTCAGGGCTGGTAAAATCCAGCCTTTTGCCTCTATTTATGAATCCCAGGATCCTGTATGCTTTTTTAACTGCTTTCTCAACGTGCCCTGCCACCTTCAACGATTTGTGCACAGGTACCCCCAAGTCTCTCTGTTCATGCAGCCCCTTTAGAATTGTACCCTTTAATTTATATTGCCTCTTCTCGTTCTTCCTACCAAAATGTATTATTTTGCATTTTTCTGCGTTAAATTTCATCTGCCACATGCCCGCCCGCCCATTCCACCAGCCTGTCTATGTCTTTTTGAATTCTATCACAAACCTCCTCACTGTTCACTGTACTTCAAGTTTTGTGTCATCCGTAAATTTTGAAATTGTGCCCTGTACACCCATTAATATATATCAAGAAAAGCAGTGGTCCTAGTACCGACCCCTGGGGAACACCACTGTATACCTTCCTCCAGTCTGAAAAACAACCGTTCACCACTACTCTGTTTCCTGTCACTTAGCCAATTTTGTATCCATGCTGCCACTGTCCCATTTATTCCATGGGCTTCAACATTGCTGGCAAGCCTATTATGTGGCACTTTATCAAATGCCTTTTGGGAGTCCATGTACACCACATCAACCACAAATGTTAATTTTGTCCCGGATTATCGTTTCTAAAAGCTTCCCCACTACCAAGGTTAAACTGACTGGCCTGTAGTTGCTGGGTTTATCCTTATACCCTTTTTTGAACAAGGGTGTAACATTTGCAATTCTCCAGTCCTCTGGCACCAGCCCCGTATCCAAGGAGGATTGGAAGATTATGGCCACTACCTCCACAATTTCCACCTTTACTTCCCTAGGATGCATCACATCCAGTCCTGGTGACTTAACTACTTTAAGTACAGCCAGCCTTTCTAGTACCTCCTCCTTATCAATTTTTAGCCCATCCAGTATCTCAACTACCTACTCTTTCACTATGACTTTGGCAGCACCTTCTTCTTTGGTAAAGACAGATGGAAAGTACTCATTTTGTACCTCAGCCATGCCCCCTGCCTCCATGCGTAGGTCTCCATTTTGTCCCTAATCGGCCCCACCCCATCTCTTACTAACCATTTATTATTTATATGCCTATAGAAGACTTTTGGATTCCCCTTTATGTTAGCTGCCAATCTATTCTCATACTCTCTCATTTCCTTTTTCACTTCCCCTCTGAACTTTCTGGTTCTCACTTGTATTCTCAACCTGACATCTGTCATACGCCCCCTTTTTCTGCTTCATCTTACTCTATCTCTTTTGTCATCCAGGGAGCTCTGGATTTGGTTGCCCCACCTTTCCCCCTCGTGGGAATGTACCTCGACTGTACCCGAACTATCTCCTCTTTAAAGGCAGCCCATTGTTCCATTACAGTTCTGCCTGCCAATCTTTGATTCCAATTTACCCGGGCCAGATCCATTATCAACCCACTGAAATTGGCTTTCCTCCAATTAAGTATTTTTACTCTAGATTGCTCCCTGTCCTTTTCCATAGCTAGTCTAAACCTTATGATACTGTGATCTCTGTTCCCTAAATGTTCCCCTACTGACACTTGCTCTACTTGACCCACCTCATTCCCCAGAACCAGATCCAGCAATGCCTCCTTCCTCGTTGGGCTGGAAATGTACTGATCAAGAAAGTTCTCCTGAACACCCTTCAGAAATTCTTCCTCCTCTCTGCCCTTTACACTATTATTATCCCAGTCTATATTAGGATAGTTGAAGTCCCCCATTATCACTACTCTATAGTTCTTGCACCACTCTGTAATTTCCCTGCAAATCTACTTCTCTATATCCTTCCCACTAGTTGGTGGCCTATAGAATACACCTAGTAGTGTAATGGCACCTCTATTGTTTCTCAACTCTAATCAAATAGATTCTGTCCTTGACCCCTCCAGGACATCCTCTCTCTCCAGCACTGTAATATTCTCCTTAATCAATACAGCCACCCCACCTCCTTCCTTTACTTCCCTATCTTTCCTGAACACCTTATATCCAGGAATATTTAGTACCCAATCCTGCCCTTTTTTGAGCCAGGTCTCCGTTATCACCAAAACATCATATTCCCATGTGTCTATTTGCGCCTGCAGCTCACCAACCATATTTACCACACTTTGTGCATTCACACACCAACACTGTAAACCGATCTTAGACCTTCTTGTATTCTCTCTTAGTCTGATCCCACCTAATACCCAGAACCGGTCAAAATGTCCCAGGAATCTGAAGCCCTCCCTCCTGCACCATCTCTCCAGCCACGCAATCATCTGCTCTATCCTTCTATTTCTATACTCAGTAGCTTGTGGCACCGGGCGTAATCCGGATATTATTACCTTTGAGGTCCTGCTTTTTAATTTCTTCCCTAGCTCCCTAAAATCTGCCTGCAGGACCTCATCCCTCTTTCTACCTATGTCGTTGATACTAATATGGACCACGACCTCTGGCTGTTCACCCTCCCCCCTCAGAATGTTCTGCAGCCGCTCAGTGACATCCTTGACCCTGGCACCAGGGAGGCAACATACCTACATAGGATTACATAGGATATATGGCACAGAAACAGGCTATTCGGCCCAACCAGTCCATGCTGGTGTTTATGCTCCACTCGAGCCTCCTCCCGTCTTTCCTCATCTAAATCTATCAGCAGAACCCTCTATTCCCTTCTCCCTCATATGTTTATCTGGACACAGCCCAGGGGTCAGGTGCATCTGGACACAGCCCTGGGTTCAATCACATCTGGACGCAGCCCTGGGGTCAATCACATCTGGACACAGCCCTGGGTTCAATCACATCTGGACACAGCCCTGGGTTCAATCACATCTGGACACAGCCCTGGGTTCAATCACATCTGGACACAGCCCTGGGTTCAATCACATCTGGACACAGCCCTGGGTTCAATCACATCTGGACACAGCCCTGGGGTCAATCACATCTGGACGCGGCCCTGGGGTCAATCACATCTGGACACAGCCTTGCCTTGGAATTAATTAGCATTTCACAATTAATTGGTTTATTCATTCAGGAATTCTTTTTCATCTCTACCCGATGTGTGGATGAAGTCTTAAAAATCAGACCATCCATTTTGCCAGGAAGGTTTGCTGAAGCTCATTAATTCAATGTTGGGTTTCTTGGTACCACAGACTCCAAGGGAAGAAGTTTACACTTTAATCTGCGATACCCCGTTTTTGCTCTTAATTCAACCTCTCAAATTATTATACAGTGACAGACCTGTACCCACCAGTACTGTACCCCAGTATTATACTGTGACAGACATGTACCCACCAGTACTGTACCCCAGTGTTATACTGTGACAGACCTGTACCCACCAGTACCGTACCCCAGTGTTATACACTGACAGACCTGTACCCACCAGTACTGTACCCCAGTGTTATATAGTGACAGACCTGTACCCACCAGTACTGTACCCCAGTGTTATACACTGACAGACCTGTACCCACCAGTACTGTACCCCAGTGTTATACACAGACAGACATGTACCCAGTAGTACTGTACCCCAGTGTTATACAGTGACAGACTTGTACCCACCAGTACTGTACCCCAGTGTTATACACTGACAGACCTGTACCCACCAGTACTGTACCCCAGTGTTATACACTGACAGACCTGTACCCACCAGTACTGTACCCCAGTGTTATACACTGACAGACATGTACCCACCAGTACTGTACCCCAGTGTTATACACTGACAGACCTGTACCCACCAGTACTGTACCCCAGTGTTATACAGTGACAGACCTGTACCCACTAGTACTGTACCCCAGTGTTATACAGTGACAGACCTGTACCCCAGTGTTATACAGTGACAGACCTGTACCCACCAGTACTGTACCCCAGTGTTATACAGTGACAGACCTGTACCCACTAGTACTGTACCCCAGTGTTATACAGTGACAGACCTGTACCCCAGTGTTATACAGTGACAGACCTGTACCCACCAGTACTGTACCCCAGTGTTATATAGTGACAGACTTGTACCCACCAGTACTGTACCCCAGTGTTATACAGTGACAGACCTGTACCCACCAGTACTGTACCCCAGTGTTATACTGTGACAGACCTGTACCCACCAGTACCGTACCCCAGTGTTATACAATGACAGACCTGTACCCACCAGTACTGTACCCCAGTGTTATACTGTGACAGACATGTACCCACCAGTACTGTACCCCAGTGTTATACTGTGACAGACCTGTACTCACCAGTACCGTACCCCAGTGTTATACAATGACAGACCTGTACCCACCAGTACTGTACCCCAGTGTTATACAGTGACAGACCTGTACCCACAGTACTGTACCCCAGTGTTATACACTGACAGACCTGTACCCACCAGTACTGTACCCCAGTGTTATACACTGATAGACCTGTAACCACCAGTACTGTACCCCAATGTTATACACAGACAGACATGTACCCAGTAGTACTGTACCCCAGTGTTATACAGTGACAGACTTGTACCCACCAGTACTGTACCCCAGTGTTATACACTGACAGACCTGTACCCACCAGTACTGTACCCCAGTGTTATACACTGACAGACCTGTACCCACCAGTACTGTACCCCAGTGTTATACACTGACAGACATGTACCCACCAGTACTGTACCCCAGGTTATACACTGACAGACCTGTACCCACCAGTACTGTACCCCAGTGTTATACAGTGACAGACCTGTACCCACTAGTACTGTACCCCAGTGTTATACAGTGACAGACCTGTACCCCAGTGTTATACAGTGACAGACCTGTACCCACCAGTACTGTACCCCAGTGTTATACAGTGACAGACCTGTACCCACTAGTACTGTACCCCAGTGTTATACAGTGACAGACCTGTACCCCAGTGTTATACAGTGACAGACCTGTACCCACCAGTACTGTACCCCAGTGTTATACACAGACAGACATGTACCCAGTAGTACTGTACCCCAGTGTTATACAGTGACAGACTTGTACCCACCAGTACTGTACCCCAGTGTTATACACTGACAGACCTGTACCCACCAGTACTGTACCCCAGTGTTATATAGTGACAGACTTGTACCCACCAGTACTGTACCCCAGTGTTATACAGTGACAGACCTGTACCCACCAGTACTGTACCCCAGTGTTATACACTGACAGACCTGTACCCACCAGTACTGTACCCCAGTGTTATACACAGACAGACATGTACCCAGTAGTACTGTACCCCAGTGTTATACAGTGACAGACTTGTACCCAGCAGTACTGTACCCCAGTGTTATACAGTGACAGACCTGTACCCACCAGTACTGTACCCCAGTGTTATACAGTGACAGACCTGTACCCACCAGTACTGTACCCCAGTGTTATACAGTGACAGACCTGTACCCACTAGTACTGTACCCCAGTGTTATACAGTGACAGACCTGTACCCACTAGTACTGTACCCCAGTGTTATACACTGACAGACCTGTACCCACCAGTACTGTACCCCAGTGTTATACAGTGACAGACCTGTACCCACCAGTACTGTACCCCAGTGTTATACAGTGACAGACCTGTACCCCAGTGTTATACAGTGACAGACCTGTACCCACTAGTACTGTACCCCAGTGTTATACAGTGACAGACCTGTACCCACTAGTACTGTACCCCAGTGTTATACACTGACAGACCTGTACCCACCAGTACTGTACCCCAGTGTTATACAGTGACAGACCTGTACCCACCAGTACTGTACCCCAGTGTTATACAGTGACAGACCTGTACCCCAGTGTTATACAGTGACAGACCTGTACCCACTAGTACTGTACCCCAGTGTTATACAGTGACAGACCTGTACCCACTAGTACTGTACCCCAGTGTTATACACTGACAGACCTGTACCCACCAGTACTGTACCCCAGTGTTATACAGTGACAGACCTGTACCCACCAGTACTGTACCCCAGTGTTATACAGTGACAGACCTGTACCCCAGTGTTATACAGTGACAGACCTGTACCCACTAGTACTGTACCCCAGTGTTATACAGTGACAGACCTGTACCCACTAGTACTGTACCCCAGTGTTATACAGTGACAGACCTGTACCCACCAGTACTGTACCCCAGTGTTATACAGTGACAGACCTGTACCCCAGTGTTATACAGTGACAGACCTGTACCCACTAGTACTGTACCCCAGTGTTATACAGTGACAGACCTGTACCCACTAGTACTGTACCCCAGTGTTATACAGTGACAGACCTGTACCCACCAGTACTGTACCCCAGTGTTATACAGTGACAGACCTGTACCCACTAGTACTGTACCCCAGTGTTATACAGTGACAGACCTGTACCCACCAGTACTGTACCCCAGTGTTATACAGTGACAGACCTGTACCCCAGTGTTATACAGTGACAGACCTGTACCCACTAGTACTGTACCCCAGTGTTATACACTGACAGACCTGTACCCACCAGTACTGTACCCCAGTGTTATACAGTGACAGACCTGTACCCACCAGTACTGTACCCCAGTGTTATACAGTGACAGACCTGTACCCCAGTGTTATACAGTGACAGACCTGTACCCACTAGTACTGTACCCCAGTGTTATACAGTGACAGACCTGTACCCACTAGTACTGTACCCCAGTGTTATACACTGACAGACCTGTACCCACCAGTACTGTACCCCAGTGTTATACAGTGACAGACCTGTACCCACCAGTACTGTACCCCAGTGTTATACAGTGACAGACCTGTACCCCAGTGTTATACAGTGACAGACCTGTACCCACTAGTACTGTACCCCAGTGTTATACAGTGACAGACCTGTACCCACTAGTACTGTACCCCAGTGTTATACACTGACAGACCTGTACCCACCAGTACTGTACCCCAGTGTTATACAGTGACAGACCTGTACCCACCAGTACTGTACCCCAGTGTTATACAGTGACAGACCTGTACCCCAGTGTTATACAGTGACAGACCTGTACCCACTAGTACTGTACCCCAGTGTTATACACTGATATATCAGTACCTACCAGCTGTGCATACCAGAACAAGCTAATTGCAGGCTTGCAGCCCATGATTTTCCAGTGACTATGAACAGGGAGTTTGTGAGCTGCCACTTTCCTTGCACCAAGTCTGTTCACCCATCACCCCTGTGCTTGCTGACCTACATTGGCCCCCAATCCAACAGCACATCTATTTTAAAATTCTCATCCTCATGTTCAGATCCCTCCATGTCCTCCCCCGCCCCCCCCCACACCCCGCCCCCCCCCACACCCCGCCCCCCCCCACACCCCGCCCCCCCCCACACCCCGCCCCCCCCCCCACACCCCGCCCCCCCCCACACCCCGCCACCCCCCCCACACCCCGCCCCCCCCCCCACACCCCGCCCCCCCCCACACCCCGCCCCCCCCCACACCCCCGCCCCCCCCCACACCCCGCCCCCCCCCCACACCCCGCCCCCACCCCACCAAATTGGTCACTTGTCCTAATGTCTCCTTCTTTTGCTTTGTATCAGTGTTTGTCTGATAACGCTACTGTGAAGCACCTTGGGGCATTTTACTACGTTAAACGTTCTATATAAATGAAAGTTTTTGCTCATTAGTTCTATCTATCTATCTATCTATCTATCTATCTATCTATCTATCTATCTATCTATCTATCTATCTATTGGATTAATTTACAGCTTTATAATGTAAACAGGAAAGAAATTCATTCTTTCATATCACTGATTCCTGGAACCATTTTATCTCAATTCTTCCCCTCCCCCGAAGGAAGTGTCAGGAATGGCCAGCCCATCCTGAATGTCCAGTTGTCAGTTCACAGGGTTGACCAGATGCACTTATTTAAAGCGGTCAGTGAATTGTCCAGGGGGAGGGGGGCGCGGGGCCCAGAGGGGTGTGGGGATGTGAGGTGCCTGTGTGATAGATTGGGCCTCAGGGTTTAAGATGTGGAGACAAGTAACCTCTTGCCTGCGGCTCCCTGAGGCTGGCCCTTTGTTTCCTGTTTGTTTACTCTTTCTCTTGGACTTTATACAGATTGCGGCTGTCTGAAGCGGCTCACAGATAGACAAGTACAAGGATGGCCCCCAGGAGAAGTGGCAGTTTAAGCTTGACTTGAATAGAATTTATTACAGTAAAATTTCCCATTACTTTGGAGTTATCTTACTTAACTTTTTATTTATTGTGCCAATTAGAGAGAGAAAGAAACAGAAGTCCAGAGAAAGTTTTCTTTATATATGAAATGAAGAGGCTCATAGCGAGCCTGGGTATGTGTTGTGCACTGTGTGTGAGTGGGGATGTCCTGTACCCTCGGTGTGCCCCTCAATCAGACAGGATCCTCTGATCATGTGGTTTGACACACTGATGGCCCCTTCTGGCTTTCAAAGTCGACCCCACCATAATGATCAGACTTTCATTTATGACATTCTGAGCTCCCGCAGAATCAGTCGTTCTGGAATGTTCTGGAGCTGCCCGCGCAGGGGGTGGGGGCAGTGTAGATGGTGAGTGGGTTGGTATCTGACCCATTCTCTCTGCGCTCTGAACCCCACAGATCTGACTCCAATGGGGAACAGCTGTGAGTTGCGACTTGTACTCTTCACAATGGACCTTCCCCCACAATGGCGGGTTCGAGACAGCTCGTGGGCACCGCCATGCCGCATGGGTAGGCCGGCCCAGAGCGGGAACAAACGGTGGGCAGGACTGACGCTGGCTGCACGGGCGCTTCCTGTTGAGGTGGTTGTCTGACCTTCCGTCGGTGGGCATCATCCCGGGTACATTACAGCAAACTCACCAGAGCCATGGTCATTGACCGCTGTCCTCGTCTACACTGATCCATAGGGAGGATAGAGTTACACCTCAGTCACACCGTGGGTTTGGTATTGATGTGGTGTGATGGTTTGCTTACCATTCCCTTGAAGAAAGAAAGAAAGAAAGAAATACAGACTTGCATTCATATAGCACCTTTCACAACCTCAGGACGTCCTAAAGCTCTTCACAGCCAATGAATTACTTTTTGAAGTGTAGTCATGGTTTTAATATAGGAAACGTAGCAGCCAATTTGCGCACAGCAAGCTCCCACAAACAACAATGTGATTTCACAGAATCATACAGCACAGAAGGAGGCCATTCAGTCCATCGTGCCTGTGCCAGCAGATTTCTGCTGATAGCCAAACATGTGAGCGTCTGATTTGTTCCACCCCTTTTTCTAATGTCCGATGTGTCCACTGGCTCAGTGGATCAATGCAATATCTGGCGTGGTACAGAGCCAAGAATAAGCAGCACACTGCCAAGCTCAGCCCCGGGTCTATGCTGAGTCGGCTGATCTCAAGTGAGGCAAGAGGGGAAGGGAGGGGCTTCCTACTGTTAACCTCAACCTTCCTTGGGATTCATGAGACAAATGGGGCAGGTTTACTGCTCCTGATTGCAAACCAGTGACTCTTGTTGGAAAATGTGTCTGGGGTGCGTGTATGTTTGTGTGAGTGCATGTGTATATGTGTGCGCATGTGTGTGTGCGGGTGCATGTGCGTGGCTGAGTGTGTGTGAGTGCGCGGGTGTGTGTGAGTGCGCGGGTGTGTGAGTGTGCGTGGCTGGGTGTGTGTGAGTGTGCGCGGGTGTGTGTGAGTGCGTGGGTGTGTGAGTGTGCGCATGTGTGTGTGCGGGTGCATGTGCGTGACTGGGTGTGTGTGAGTGTGTGCATGTTTGTGTGTGTGTGCGCGGGTGTGTGTGAGTGTGCGCGTGGGTGTGTGTGAGTGCGTGGGTGTGTGTGAGTGTGCGCGTGGGTGTGTGTGAGTGCGTGGGTGTGCGTGCGGGTGCATGTGCGTGACTGGGTGTGTGTGAGTGTGTGAGTGTGCGTGCGGGTGCATGTGCGTGGCTGGGTGTGTGTGAGTGTGTGAGTGTGCGTGCGGGTGCATGTGCGTGGCTGGGTGTGTGTGAGTGCGCGCGAGTGTGTGTGCGTGGGTGTGTGTGAGTGCGCGGGTGTGCATGGGTGTGTGAGTGTGTGCATGTTTGTGTGGGTGTGTGTGAGTGTACGACGTGCATGTGTCTGTTGACGCTGCATGAGGACAAAAGCAAGCTCGGCTGAGAAGCCTTCCATGGTGTTGCTGACACTCACCATCCCGGCCTACACTTGACAAATCGCCCTTTGGGTGAGGTTTTGGAGGCCTGGGCTCAACAACTTCAGGAGAAAGGCAGAGAGGAAACTGAAGGCTGGGTGGTTTAACCTCACCGGTTGTCGGGGCGTCTCTCTGTATATGTGTTTGACTTTGAACGGATGAAGTTAGAGATGCCAACCCTGGAGTCTCCAGGAATTAAAGATTAATCTCCCGGACACTGCTGCGAGCAGCACCTGGGAGAAACATCACAGGGACATGACATTTTTCTTTGAACACTTTTGTTTATTAGTTATAAAAATACTGGAGGGGGAAAAAAAGACTGACTGACAGTCAAGAATCATCCAATCGGGTAATGAAGAATCTGCTCGCTTTCCGATTGGCTGTGGGAAGGCGGGGCACCGCGAGGATGGACATGGAGGAAGACCAATGGTGAGAGTGTGGGGGTGGGGCGGTTGGAGGCAGGAGGTCATGTGATGAAACCTCCAGGAATATTAACAACCAGAGTTGGCAACCCAAGCCTGAAGCTCTGACCTCCCCCACCTCCCACTCAGTAGTGGCCAATACAGTGTGACTGGGCCATTATTTTACTAATTTAGTACGTCATTGTTTGTGCAGTGGATTTGATATTTCCCCCAAAGTACTTTTATGTTGGGTGTTTATAGCTGGTTATACGGCACACCAGGAATTGGGAATGTTGGTGAAGTTTGTAACCGATGTCCAAACATTGCAAACTCTGGTACACAGCAAAGTAGTGAATCCTGGCAACCAAGTGCTGAGCACAGAGCTCAGGTCCACCGACTGACGCACACAATGAAAGTGGGATCCTGCTGGGACAGTATGTGTTACACTCTCGCCTGCACCGCACTCCTTACTGTTTTCAATCAAGGGTAATTTGGGAATTGCTTTGGGATTAAATAAAACCATTGGGAGGTTTGGTGCTTTTGATGTTCGCACTTCCTTTACCGGTCTGTGTTATTTATTGCAGAGCAAGCTGCACATGGAAGGTTTCCGCAGTCTGAAAGAGGGAGAGCCGGTGGAATTTACATTTAAGAAATCCTCCAAAGGTCTGGAATCGATACGGGTAACAGGCCCAGGCGGCACCTCCTGCATCGGAAGTGAAAGGAGGCCTAAAGGGAAGAACGTGCAAAAGCGAAGACCCAAGGGAGACAGGTGAGGTGGGATGGGGGCTTCTCGGCAGCAACAGGTCGCAATCCAACCTCTGGTCCTTAAATGACAGCCTGGGTGTGGGGAGAGCGAGCTACCAACAACAACAGCTTGCATTTAGATAGCGCCTTTAACATAGTGAAACATCCCAAATGGGGAATGGGAGAAAGAGGGAGAGGGAAGTGGGGTGCAGAGTGAAGAGAAATTGGTCTTCACTGCACCCAATATCTGGGGGACAATGCCCCAAGGATGCTTGAAAGACACCTAACACCATATTGGGTCAGGTGATTTCAAATCTCTTCTACGTCCACCTGAGGAACACGATAATGTAAAGGTCGGAGCCTATTACACACAGGATTACACAGACTGGAGCCTATTACACACAGGATTACACAGGCTGGAGAGTTACACACAGGATTACACAGACTGGAGCCTATTACACACAGGATTACACAGGCTGGAGCCTATTACACACAGGATTACACAGACTGGAGCCTATTACACACAGGATTACACAGACTGGAGTCTGTTACACACAGGATTACACAGACTGGAGTCTGTTACACACAGGATTACACAGACTGGAGCCTATTACACACAGGATTACACAGACTGGAGCCTATTACACACAGGATTACACAGACTGGAGCCTATTACACACAGGATTACACAGACTGGAGCCTATTACACACAGGATTACACAGGCTGGAGTCTGTTACACACAGGATTACACAGGCTGGAGTTACACACTATGGAGCTGTACTGATGTCAAACAGTGAGAGCAAGGACTGGCGCAGTGAGAGTTTCTGAAGCCTCGGCTAGTGTCTCTGATGTGAAGTCTACAGGAACGGCTGAAGCCAGCCCTACAGCACAGACTGGCGATGAGGGAGCGGGGATACTGACACTGGCTCTGATTCCTGGGCTGTGTGTAAACAAGGTGTTAAATACTGCAACAACCTGGCTCAATAACAGACTACTGGACAGACAGGAGAGCGATAGAGAGAGACAGGGAGAGAAACAGAGTTAGACAGAGACATAGAGAGGGACGGAGAGAGAAAGAGAAAGACAGAGAGAGAGACACACACACACAGAGGGAGAGAAAGAAAGACCAAAGCAATTGTCTTTGGCCCCACCACAAACTCCGTTCCCTAGCCACCGACTCCATCCCTCTCCCCAGCAACTGTCTAAGGCTGAACCAGACTGTTCGCAACCAGAATTCAGCTTCCGACCACATATCCAGGCCATCACTAAGATCACTTATTTCCACCTCTGGAACATCGCCCGACTCTGCCTCTGCCTCAGCTCATCCGCTGCTGAAACCCTCATCCATGCCTTTGTTACCATTAGACTTGACTATTCCAACGCACTCTTGGCCGGCCTCCCATCTTCCACCCTCCAGAAACTTAAGCTCATCCAAAGCCCTTCCGCCTGAATCCTAACTCGCACCAAGTCCCGTTCACCCATCACCCCTGTGCTTGCTGACCTACATTGGTCCCCAGTCCGCCAACGCTTCAATTTTAAAATTATCATCCTCGTTTTCAAATCCCTCCATGGCCTTGCCCCTCCCTATCTCTGTAATCTCTTCCAGCCCTACAACCCTCCAAGATCTCTGCACTCCTCCAATTCTGGCCTCTTGCACATTCCTGATTTTAATCGCTCCACCTTCTGTTGCCTAGGCCCCAAGCTCTGGAATTCCCTCCCTAAACCTTTCCGCCTCGCCACCTCTCTTTCCTCCTTTAAGATGCTCCTTAAAACCTACCTCTTTGATGAAGCTTGACCTGTCCTAATTTCTCCTTATGCAGCTCGGTGTCAAACCTTTTTTTGATTGCGCTCCTGTGAAGCACCTTGGGACGTTTTACTGCGTTGAAGACGCTATATAAATGCAAGTTGTTGTTGACAGAGACAGAGACAGAGAACAGAGACAGAGACAGAGAGAGACACAGAGAGAGACACAGAGAGAGACAGAGAGAGAGACAGAGACAGAGACAGAGAGAGAGACACAGAGAGAGACAGAGACACAGACAGAGACAGAGACAGACAGAGAGAGAGACAGAGACAGAGAGAGAGACAGAGACAGAGACAGGGATAGAGACACAGAGAGAGACAGAGACAGAGACAGAGACAGAGAGAGAGACACAGAGAGAGACAGAGACACAGAAAGAGACAGAGACAGAGAGAGAGACAGAGACAGAGAGAGAGACACAGAGACAGAGACAGAGACAGGGATAGAGACACAGAGAGAGACAGAGGCAGGGATAGAGACAGAGACAGAGACAGGGATAGAGACAGAGACAGAGACAGGGATAGAGACACAGAGACAGGGATAGAGACACAGAGAGAGAAATAGACAGGGATAGAGACAGAGACAGAGACAGAGACAGAGACAGAGACAGGGATAGAGACACAGAGAGAGACAGAGACAGGGATAGAGACAGAGACAGGGATAGAGACAGAGACAGAGATAGAGACACAGAGAGAGACAGAGACAGGGATAGAGAGACAGTGAGAAAGACAGAGATAGAGACAGAGATATCGACACAGACACAGAGAGAGACAGAGACAGAGATATAGACACAGACACAGAGACAGGGATAGAGACACAGAGAGAGACAGAGATAGGGACACAGAGAAAGACAGTGAGAAAGACAGAGATAGAGACAGAGAAAGGCAGTCAGAGACAGTGAGCAAGAGAGAGTGTGAGAGGCGAGAGGGAGAGTATCGCAATAGTTTGAGGAATCAGCAAAAATAAGATAGTGAGTGGTGAGGATGGTGGACTCCCTGAGGATGCGCAGTTTGTTTGGGAAGAGCCCCCGTGACCTTATTCCCCCGTTATCAGTGTGATTGATTTTCATTTAATATTTCCATGGTGATTGAGACCAATGACATTGATTAATTGAGCCTCAGCCTCTATTGTGTTTATTTACCAATTGAGCCTCATGAATTATTTATTCTGCATCACTTATTTAGTTGCCTTCAAAGGTCAGGAGGCGATGATTAAAATAAGATGCCCATTCTGGAATGTCATTTCACCGTTGCTTTGCTTCCCCGCTCTGTGCTCCATGGATTCGGGGCTCTCCATTCTGTTTTCCCTTTGAGCTTTTTTTTGTAGTAGAGGGGATCCCATCATTGAGTCACAAAGAACTGGAATGTTTTCCCTCCTAATTTCCTGCTGGGGTCCAGTCCCCTGGCAGCCTTGGCGGGAGGTTTCATCAATTGACCTCCCGTCTCCAAGCACTCCGCCCCCCCCCGGCATTGGTCGTCCGACATGTCAATCATCGCGGAAATTAGAAGAGAAAGACTTACATTTCTATAGCGCCTTTCACGAGCTTGGGATGTCCCACAGCGCTTTACAGCCAATGAAGTACTTTTGAAGTGTAGTCACTGTTGTAATGTAGGAAACGCAGCAGCCAATTTGTGCACAGCAAGCTCCCACAAACAGCAATGTGATAATGACCAGATAATCTGTTTTTCAGTGATGTTGGTTGAGGGATAAACATCGGCCCCAGGACACCAGGGAGAACTCCCCGTGCTCTTCTTCGAAATAGTGCCATGGGATCTTTTACGTCCACCTGAGAGGGCAGACGGGGCCCTCAGTTTAACGTCTCATCCGAAAGACGGCCCCTCCGACACTCAGTACTACACTGGAGTGTCAATAAGTCAATAATGGCAGCTATGCTACCCACAATCCTCGGTGCCCCAGAAAGCGCTCTATCCACCGCGTGCGTCCGGGCCGCATTGCATCCTGGGAGTGCTGCAGCCCTGCTGCTTAGCACGAGTCTGGCCAGAGCAAAACAGGAGCAGGAAATATCCCAATGATTTTTCTCCCGGATTGCTTGCAGCAATGTCCTGGAGATTAATCTCTAATTCCAGGAAACTCCAGGATAATCTGTGAGGGTTGGCAACCATTCTGAAGTGAAATCAGGAAGCGCTCCATCAGTACTGCACTGGAGTGTCAGCCGAGATTTTGTGCTCAAGTCTCTGTAGTTTGAAGGGTGAGCTGATCGAGTTGTTTCAAATGATGAAAGGAATTACTAGGATAGAAACGGAGAAACTATATCCTCTGGTGGGGGAATCAAGGACGAGCGGACATAATTTTAATTAGAGCTAGACCGTTCAGGAGTGAAATCAGGAAGCACTTTTTCACAAAAAGGAAATAAGCACATAAGAACATAAGAATGAGGAGCAGAAGTAGACCATACGACCCTCCGAGCCTGCTCCACCATTCAATAAGATCATGGCTGATCTTCGACCTCAACTCTACTTTCCCGCCCGATCCCCATATCCCTTGATTCCCCGAGAGTCCAAAAATCTATCGATCTCAGCCTTGAATATAATCAATGACTCAGCATCTACAACCCTTTGGGGTAGAGAATTCCAAAGATTCACAACCCTCAGAGAAGAAATTCCTCCTCATCTCAGTCTCAAATGGCCGACCCCTTATCCTGAGACTGTGTCCCTCATTCTAGAAATCTAGAACTCTCTCCCCCAAAAGGCTGTGGATGTTGGGGTTCAATTGGAGCTTTCAAGACTGAGATCGATAGATTTTTGTCGGGTAAGGGTATCAAGGAATATGGAGCAAAGACGAGTAGATGGAGTTAAGATATAAGCGGAATCTAATTGAATGGCGGAACAGGTTCGAGGAGATGAATGGCCTCCTCCTGTTCCTGTGTTTCTATGTGTCTAACCCTACCTGTGCTGTCTCAGCCAAGTCTCCATGTGTGAGCGCCGATAGGGAGTGTAGGGATAGAATCTGACCATTGAGAGCGCTGTAGCCCAGGCCAAACCTGTCCACACCCCATGTCCACACACCCATACTCACCAGCAGGCGACAGCGATTCGGAGCAGGAACGCTGGCCGATTCTCCCTTCCTAGCCTGGGGCCTGCAGTTAATGGTTTAGGCAGGGCTGCCGTCCCTTGGTGATTATATAGATGTAATGAGAGACCTTTTTCACCAATAACAGTAAGCCACAGAAGATACACAAAGAGAACAACCATATTATTACAGTTCAGACCCAAGGAGTGACATGCAGCCGCAGAGCTGACACGGCTCCCCAAGTAAAACACGATGCATTATGGACGCAAATCATTTCAAAGTCCATTTTAATGAAATATTTCTTTTAGTAGGTGGGCCCAGGTTTCAGCTGTGGCTCAGCGGGTAGCACTTTTGCCTTTGAGTCAGAAGGCTGTGGGTTCAAGCCCCACTCCAGAGACTTGAGCACATAATCTAGCCACTAGAGCAGAGCCCTGTGCACAGGAATCTGAGTGTGTGTATGTACATCGACAAACAAATGTGCATATGAACATGTATGGTAAAATATGTGTATGTAGGATAGTGTGTGAGTGTGTTTTTATGAGTAGATGGGTGATTTTTTAATATATATATGAGTGTATCTGTGTGAATATGTGACTCATCGGGTATGGTAGCATAGTGGTTATGCTACTGAGCTAGTAATCCAGAGGCCTAGACTAATGATCTAGAGACGTGAGTTCAAATCCCCCCACGGCAGCTGGGGAATTTAAATTCAGTTAATTAAATAAATCTGCTATCTGTACTGGTGACCGTGAAACTACCGGATTGTCGTAAAAACCCATCTGATTCACTAATGTCCTTTAGGGAAGGAAATCTACTGGTCTGGCCTATATGTGACTCCAGACCCACAGCAATGTGGTTGACTCTTAACTTCCCTCTGAAATGGCCTAGCAAGCCACTCAGTTGTAACTAAACCGCTACAAAGAAGTACTCCCACTATGGGAGTACCTTCACCTCACGGACTGCAGCAGTTCTAGAACGAGGCCCACCACCACTAGGGATGGGTAATAAATGCTGGCCTTGCCAGTGACACCCACATCCAATGAATAAAAGAAAATGACTGTGGGTGTATTTGAGGATATGGGGAGAGAATGCAACGGCACAGAACTCATTGGGGAAGTACAATCAGGAACAGAATGTACCTATTTGATAGGTGAATGGGTCTGAGTGTGACAAGCTGTTTCCAACACTTCTGCTGTGTGAATAGGGACTGTATTGTGGGCACTGCGTCATGGTGTTTTGTACAAGCACACGATACGAAGCAGTTACAGCACTCTTGTCAAGTCCCAATAATAGCCACAAACACCGGCAGTAAAAGGAAATAAGAGCCCGAGATAGGATTTGGAAGAATGTGAACAGGCTCTTTGAAGACCCTACTGTTAATGGTGTGACATTGCCCCCTACTGTTAATGGTGTGACATTGCCCCCTACTGTTAATTGTGTGACATTGCCCCCTACTGTTAATGTCCATTCAATGACAGTGCAGCTGGTGGGGATCTTTGCGCGACATGCTGTATTAATGAGCCTGTATTCCCTTTTTAATGAGTTTAATGCCTTCCCTGCCCTATTGCAGCTGTCTGCACATCTACATTATGTTTTATTTTAAATCAGAGTTTGAGATGAAGGACCAGCAATGTTGTTGCAGGCTCATTGGAACCAGGGTTCTTTATTGAGGGAGGGCTGCACCGTCAGAGAGTCAGTACTGAGGGAGTACTGCACTGTTGGAGGGACAATACTGAGGGAACGCTGCACCGTCGGAGGGTCAGTACTGAGGGAGCGCTGCACCGTCGGAGGGGCAGTACTGAGGGAGCGCTGCACTGTCGGAGGGGCAGTGCTGAGGGAGCGCCGCACTGTCGGAGGGGCAGTGCTGAGGGAGTTCTGCACTGTCGGAGGGGCAGTGCTGAGGGAGTTCTGCACCGTCGGAGGGGCAGTGCTGAGGGAGCGCTGCACCGTCGGAGGGGCAGTACTGAGGGAGCGCTGCACCGTCGGAGGGGCAGTACTGAGGGAGCGCTGCACCGTCGGAGGGGCAGTGCTGAGGGAGCGCTGCACCGTCGGAGGGTCAGTACTGAGGGAGCGCTGCACCGTCGGAGGGGCAGTACTGAGGGAGCGCTGCACTGTCGGAGGGGCAGTGCTGAGGGAGCGCTGCACTGTCGGAGGGGCAGTGCTGAGGGAGTTCTGCACTGTCGGAGGGGCAGTGCTGAGGGAGTTCTGCACTGTCGGAGGGGCAGTGCTGAGGGAGCGCTGCACTGTCGGAGGGGCAGTACTGAGGGAGCGCTGCACTGTCGGAGGGGCAGTACTGAGGGAGCGCTGCACTGTCGGAGGTCAGTACTGAGGGAGCGCTGCACTGTCAGAGAGGCAATACTGAAGGAGCGCTGCACTGTCAGAGAGGCAATACTGAAGGAGCGCTGCACTGTCGAAGTGGCAGTACTGAGGGAGCGCTGCACCGTCGGAGGGGCAGTACTGAGGGAGCGCTGCACCGTTGGAGGGTCAGTACTGAGGGAGCGCTGCACTGTCGGAAGGGCAGTACTGAGGGAGCGCTGCACCGTCGGAGGGTCAGTACTGAGGGAGCGCTGCACCGTCGGAGGGGCAGTACTGAGGGAGCGCTGCACTGTCGGAGGGGCAGTACTGAGGGAGCGCTGCACTGTCGGAGGGGCAGTGCTGAGGGAGCGCTGCACTGTCGGAGGGGCAGTGCTGAGGGAGTTCTGCACTGTCGGAGGGGCAGTGCTGAGGGAGTTCTGCACTGTCGGAGGGGCAGTGCTGAGGGAGCGCTGCACTGTCGGAGGGGCAGTGCTGAGGGAGCTCTGCACTGTCGGAGGGGCAGTACTGAGGGAGCGCTGCACTGTCGGAGGGGCAGTACTGAGGGAGCGCTGCACTGTCGGAGGGGCAGTACTGAGGGAGCGCTGCACTGTCGGAGGGGCAGTACTGAGGGAGCGCTGCACTGTCGAGAGGGCAGTACTGAGGGAGCGCTGCACTGTCGGAGGGGCAGTACTGAGGGAGCGCTGCACTGTCGGAGGGGCAGTACTGAGGGAGCGCTGCACTGTCGGAGGGGCAGTACTGAGGGAGCGCTGCACTGTCGAGGGGCAGTACTGAGGGAGCGCTGCACTGTCGGAGGGGCAGTACTGAGGGAGCGCTGCACTGTCGAGTGGCAGTACTGAGGGAGTGCTGCACCGTCGGAGGGGCAGTACTGAGGGAGTGCTGCACCGTTGGAGGGTCAGTACTGAGGGAGCGCTGCATTGTCGGAAGGGCAGTACTGAGGGAGCGCTGCACCATCGGAGGGTCAGTACTGAGGGAGCGCTGCACTGTTGGAGGGTCAGTACTGAGGGAGCGCTGCACTGCCAGAGAGGCAATACTGAGGGAGCGCTGCATTGTTGGAGGGGCAGTACTGAGGGAGCGCTGCACTGTCGGAGGGTCAGTGCTGAGGGAGCGCTACATTGTCAGAGCGGCAATACTGAGGGAGCGCTGCACTGTCGGTGGGGCAGTACTGAGGGAGCGCTGCACTGTCAGAGAGGAAATACTGAAGGAACGCTGCACTGTCGAAGGGGCAGTACTGAGGGAGCGCTGCACTGTCTTTCAGATGAGATATTAAACCGAGGCCTTATCTGCCCTTTCAGGTTGATGTACAAGATCCCATGGCACTATTTCTCAAGTTTTCACTCTTTCATTTGCATATCGCCAAACATAAAATCTTGTTTATTAGTGTCCTTGCGCCCTAAAGATGCAGCTTCATTTGAAGAGCCTCCTTAAAGCCCCGCAGCAGGAGCGATTAGCGGAAACTCCCTGTGGTGATTAATTCGATCTGGGGGTGTGGCCAGTTTTGTGGGCAGTGCCGACATCTAGCGCGATTTTTTAAACTAGCGCAAAACACTGTGGCAACTCAATTTGCGCTGGACTTAATTTGCGCTTAAAATTCCGCCATCGTTTGGCCGATTTCAGGCGAATTGCGCTGAAAAAACCAGATGCGTTAATCCTTCTGTTTTTGTTTTGTTTTAGATGCTATAACTGTGGTGGTTTGGATCATCACGCCAAGGAATGTAAACTAGCCCCCCAGCCTAAGAAGTGCCATTATTGCCAAAGCATCGGCCACATGGTGGCCAACTGCACAATCAAAGCTGCTCAGCAACAGCAATCCGCCAGTTCTCAGGGAAGGCAGGAAAGCAAACCAACGACAGGGCCGTTGTCATCTCCCCCCTCACCCACCACGCCACACGAAGTGGTTGGAGAGCACAGCACCGCCCTACTCCTGGAGGAGACGGGGGAGCACTTGGAAAAGCTGCTGCCGGAAAGTTCCGAGAGCGCCCCGCAAGAATCCGCCGAGGAGCCGAGTAGGCAAGGCTCGATTTTGCAGAAAAGAAAAAAGACCTGACGTCTGTCAGCGCTGGGAACCAATTCAGGATGCAAAACTACCTCAGGTTCACCTACACTGCCTAGGTCAAAATCCAGCAGTTCTCCAAAACAATCGAAAGATTTCATCATGAATCCAACTTCTACTCATTCTGACCATGAATAGGATTTGGATATTCAGCTAACTGAGGCACACTGAAACCTTTTTAGACAACAGACTCCTCTCGCCACCCCACCACCAAAATCTTCAGAGGTCCATCTTAATTCCTGTAATGTTGAGACTTTATTTCGTCTATGTCCATTTTTCCAAAGAGCTGAGAGCAAGAGGTCTCTCTTTCCTCTAATATAAGACCGAATTCCTTGCTCCTTGCCAATTCCTTCTTCTTTTTCTTCTAGGTATCATCAACAATGGCTTGACAAGCCAACCACCGCATCGACTATTCTGAAAGCTGACTTGCATTGAATTCTGAACTTTGGCCATTCAACAAAGGTGTTGAAGTTTCTTCACCTCTGGTCCATGACCTATGCATTGTGGCATCCTCCCCCTACACAATTCAGCCTTTCATTCACCGAACACCGCGTGAGATGATGAAGAATCAGTGATGTGCCCTTAAAAACTTTGAACACACACAGCTACATCCCCCAGAAAATTGACAGTGCTCACATCTGGGACAATCATTTTCCCTTTTTAACTGGAGATTATTGATCTCATCTCAGCTCAGCTCTTCAGGAGGACAAGTTTTCATCTGCCCCATATCTGGAAAATCTGACTTTCTACCGTTGACTAGTCAATACTAAGAGTTAACTCAACAACACTCTCATACAGGTAGCACAACCAAAGCTCTCAGAGCCACAAGACGGAAATAATAATGTCATAGGATCTAAACTTGGCCATCAGTTGGTGACAGATTTGGATAATTTCCCACCAAAGCTGCAGTGTTTCTTGTGTCTGTATATTTGCAACAGCCCTGACGAGCCACTACATTCTACATCAGGTTAGCTTTCCAAAGAATTATAGAAAATCTCAAGGCTGGGAGTGACCACAGGATCATCTGGTCTGACTTCCTAATGTCCTAGCAATGATATGATTCTACTCAAGATACCTGTCCAATTTTACCTTGAAGAGAACTGAGCCAATTGGCCCGACAACCTCCCCAGATCAGCTGTCCCAGAAACTGACCTCCCTCTCAGTATTGTTTCCTTCCATCCCACTTTGATCCATCTCTTATGTTCCTCAGAAGCACCATGTTTGCTGAGCTTGCACTGAGATGAAGAATTGCTGATCCAGAAGAGAGAAGGCTTGAAATGAATGGTCTGTTGCAGATAACACCTGGACACCCAAACCTGGTGCTGTCTGGTGGGGCCTGGTCCAAAATCACACGAAACCCTACCCTGAGATGAACCTTCTACTACAGCCAGAAGATAGTCTGACCAGTGGTAAGAATGTATATTTCCCCCCCCACCTCCATTCACTGATTCATACTGTGGATGATATGAATGGTGAAGGTGTAAGTGGGTTTGTATGAATTTACTTTGCCTGCAAAGACTCTGACTTGTTTATTTTAAACGCCAGTTAAATAGCAGATGGAGGAGTTCCATGCAAACCCGGGAGAGCAGTATCGCACAGCACAAAGTTTTGGAATCACTTCTGTCCATTTGCTCTGGGATGTGTAGCTGTTTTCTATAAAACCAAAGGCCCCCCCCGTCTGACAGCTGGGGTTGTTTGCTGTCTGTGGAGTGTTCACCAGGAGCCAGCACCTTCCTTGCCAATGGTGTAAGGAATTGCCTTCACTGAAAGATGAAATTGGTGAAGAAATCAGTGTTAGAATTTCTGGAAATTTAATCTGCTAAACAACACCACTCCGCCGCTCTATAATCACATGACTGTGTTTGATATAATGGCCCAGTGAACTGCCAAATAAATCCCCACCATGTGCCTGCCACCCACCCACTATCAGTTGACAGGAATGCTCGAGTCTCACAAATCGTTTTTTAATACATTCATGCGTCGCTGGCAAGGCCAGCATTTATTGCCCATCCCTACTTTCCCTGACAAGTGTCTTGCTGGGCCACTTCAGAGGGCAGTTAAGAGTCAACCACGTTGGTGTTAGATTGGAGTCACATATAGGCCCAGACTGGGTAAGAACAGCAGGTTTTCTTCCCTAAAGGGCATTAGTGAACCAGCTGGGTTTTTAACGACCATCCGACAGCTTCATGGTCACTTTTACTGAGACCAGCTTTTTATTTTAACTGCATTGAAATTCTCACACTGCCATGGTACGATTTGAACTTCATGTTCTACTGGATAACTAGTCCGGTAACATGATCCCTACACTACCTGCACCAAGTTAAACCCAGCCTGAATACGGTAATGGGGTAAATTTGTGTCTTTACTATTCCAGGTGCACAGATTTGCCCGTTGGGACTTTAGCTGCACGGCCCCCTGCCCATGGAAGGCACCTGCCCGGACTCCTCCCACTTGGAGCTCTGCACTGTGAGTGCTAGAGACGGGAACCGACCCCACCATTATTTAAACATCGCACAATGCGGATAGGCCCGAAGATCCATGGGCCACAAACCCAGTGGTCATCCCGAGGTCATGCCCTCCAGTGCTGACCCGTCGAGAGTTTGCGGGGTCAATGCTGAAGGACCACCATGCGGATGCAGGGGGCCATTGCAGGAGCATCTCCAGCGCCCGTCTGCCCCAAGAGGTTGAACTACACGGTGCCCGCCCACCATGGGGGGGGGGGGGGCGGGTTGTCCTACCTCCCAGAGATTCCATCGAGTGCCTCTTCCTGGCCTGGACCCCCAATCCTTTCGGTGGTATCCACTTTCCTGGCTGGACCCTCTGCCCCCACCTCCCCCTCTCCATTGGGACCCACTTGTACTCTTTTGGAGGCCGTAACGCTCATGTCTCACGATGTACCAGCCTCAAGTCTTACCTGACGCAGGAAGCCCCAGCGTAGGGAGAATCCCCCCATTCCCAGCTCCACCTCTTGCTGCTATTGGTCTTGGAGAGTCCGTCCAATACGAGGAAACTGGCAGAGTTGACAGGGCTCCAGCATAACTCAGCGCAGATTGGGGATTGAGCCAGTAACACAGCTGGTCTCTGGCTCAGTACCACACTCCATCATGTATTCACTCTCTGAGCCATGGGGGCCCTCCGCAGTTATCACGTCGCACCATTCCCAATATTCAACATTCCCAGCTCCGCTCATTTCCATTTCTAAACATTGCAAGGGCTCCTCTCGTCATTGAGATTCCATTTGCCGACTTTCAACCAAATTTAAATGACACTCTTAAACTTTGCTCTTCGTTTTTGCACGATAGGATCGGGAGGGGAACTTAAAGCTTAATGAGTTTCAGGCTGCCTCTCTTTTACCCAGACTGTACCTTCACCCAAGGAAATTTTGATCTCAGGGATTTCAAGAAACACCAGCAACTGATCAGATTCAAAAATGTCTTTAAAGCGGAGTGACTCAGATTCCAGCTGGGCTGCAGCAAGGGGGCAACAGCTGGACAGCAGCAAGGGGGCAACAGCTGGACAGCAGCAAGGGGGCAACAGCTGGACAGCAGCAAGGGGGTGACCGCTGGACAGCAGCAAGGGGGCGACCGCTGGACAGCAGCAAGGGGGCAACAGCTGGACAGCAGCAAGGGGGCAACCGCTGGACAGCAGCAAGGGGGCAACCGCTGGACAGCAGCAAGGGGGCAACAGCTGGCTGCCGCACACCTGGGCTAGGGAGGAAACGAGGGTGGGGGACGAGCCAGCATTGCTGTTCCAAGCCAAGGCACTGAAGTGTTCGTAGTGCCCCAGCTGCTAACGCAGTATAAACCCAACTATAACCCATGGGGTGCTCGTGAATTTCATTCCTTTGCTTCCCATCTCCAAGAAAATGTTGTCCCAATTTCTTGAGTTGCCTTATCTCAAGTTAGTTTTGCCCCACCCAGAGCTGAGGTTATATAACTGGCTGCTCCAGGAAGTGAGGCTGCACAGAAGCTCCTCGGCACAGTGATAGTTGCTGGCTATTTTGGACTGAGCCCAATCAGATTTTTTTTTGCAATTAAATGTTTGCGGGATTTTTACCAAAGTGCAGCTGGGAGAGAGATTGAGTTGTCCCGAGCCCACTATACATGTAAAGGTTGTTACATTGGCAAGCCAGGTAGTGGTTACAGACTGACAGCTGTGATACTGACTTCCACTAGTGGTCTTAAGGACAGTCATGTCTCAAGGACTCCTATTATCAACCTGCGACAAGTTGTAGTTTCAACTCTGACAGGGGAGCAGGCTCAGGACCAACAAGTCCATCCACTCATTCGGAGTTTTAGAGCCCAAATCCCCTATAGTGCTCCCTTGACATCTGCCCTTGTCTTGACTACAGAATTATAATTGGAACTCTAGTTTACAATCTGCCAGTGATATTCTGCAATTCTTGAGTATTTGTGTGTGTTTGTGTAAGGGTGGTGATTGTTGGGAGAGTTGAACGTAGATCTACATTGAATGCACCAAAGTGTATCCAGCCATTCCCTCTGGACAATCTCCCATTGTGACTGACTCCCTCTAATTCTCGCCACTCGATCAACTGTATCCAGACCCAGCGAGTGCCCCCTCACCCAGCGAGTGCCCCCCTCACCCAGTGAGCCTCCCTCACCCAGCGAGCCTCCCCTCACCCAGCGAGTGCCCCCCTCACCCAGCGAGGCCCCCCTCACCCAGCGAGTGCCCCCCTCACCCAGCGAGCCCCCCTCACCCAGCGAGTGCCCCCCTCACCCAGCGAGTGCCCCCCTCACCCAGCCCCCCAGAGCCTCCCTCACCCACGTGTGCCTCCCTCACCCAGCTCAGTGCCGTCGAGTGCCCCCTCACCCAACGAGTGCCCCCTCACCCAGCAAGCCTCCCTCACCCAGTGAGTCTGCCCCCTCACCCAGCGAGTGCCCCCTCACCCAGCGAGTGCCCCCTCACCCAGCGAGTGCCCCCCTCACCCAGCGAGTGCCCCCTCACCCAGCGAGTGCCCCCTCACCCAGCGAGTGCCCCCTCACCCAGCAAGCCTCCCTCACCCAGTGAGCCTCCCTCACCCAGCGTGTGCCCCCTCACCCAGCGAGTGCCCCCTCACCCAGCGAGTGCCCCCTCACCCAGCGAGTGCCCCCTCACCCAGCAAGCCTCCCTCACCCAGCGAGTGCCCCCTCACCCAGCGAGTGCCCCCTCACCCAGCGAGTGCCCCCTCACCCAGCGAGTGCCCCCTCACCCAGCGAGCCCCCCTCACCCAGCAAGCCTCCCTCACCCAGCGAGCCCCCCTCACCCAGCGAGTGCCCCCTCACCCAGCGAATGCCCCCTCACCCAGCGAGCCCCCCTCACCCAGCGAGTGCCCCGTCACCCAGCGAGCCCCCCTCACCCAGTGGGCCTCCCTCACCCAGTGAGTGCCCCCTCACTAGGGCTGCACACTGGTCCCACTGAGGTGGGGGAAGACCAACTTCACCCACACAGGCCTAATTTCTTTACCAATGGAGTAATTCTGTTCTCAATAACTATACGGAACAGTTGATTTTCAATTCTTCAGTTACACATGCACCTCATGCTGTGGAACTGAGGGGAGACCTGTCAATCTGTCAATCAAAGGTCCAGATCAGCTGGCCTGGCCTCATTGTCACACGTGCTCTGATGCTGAAATCCTTTGGGAGTGTTACGGTATGGCCCAGTGACAGATCACGTAATGTTCAAAGCACACCTGTGTGTGGCTTGGAGACAACTGTCACATTACAGCAGGTATGCAACATCACCAGACCGAGCCAGTACCTGACTGGAACAATTCCCAGTTTCACGGGGTCTGCAAAGAAAAGGGTGGGGGGGAGGGAGAAGGGGACTCGTCAACACTCCCGGAAGGGGTACAAACCCTTACCAGCCACGCAGCACTTTGTATCTTGTGAAAGCAAAATCCTTTCCTTTTATGTAATACAGTGGCCCTTTTTTTCACATGTTTCACACTCACATTGAGTTGACCTGATGGGCACCTTTGGAAAGCTGTGCCAATGGAACACGGTGCCAGTGGAACACTGTGCCAGTGGAACGTGGTGCCAATGGAACACGGTGCCAGTGGAACACTGTGCCAATGGAGCACTGTGCCAATGGAATGCAGTGCCAGTGGAACACTGTGCCAGTGGAACACTGCCAATGGAATGCAGTGCCAGTGGAACACTGTGCCAATGGAACACAGTGCCAGTGGAACACTGTGCCAATGGAACGCAGTGCCAGTGGAACACGGTGCCAGTGGAACGCGGTGCCAGTGGAACACTGTGCCAGTGGAACACGGTGCCAATGGAACACGGTGCCAATGGAACACGGTGCCAGTGGAACACTGTGCCAGTGGAATACGGTGCCAGTGGAACACTGTGCCAGTGGAACACGGTGCCAGTGGAACACGGTGCCAATGGAACATGGTGCCAGTGGAACACTGTGCCAGTGGAACACTGTGCCAGTGGAACACGGTGCCAGTGGAACACTGTGCCAGTGGAACACGGTGCCAGTGGAACACGGTGCCAGTGGAACACTGTGCCAATGGAACACGGTGCCAGTGGAACACGGTGCCAGTGGAACACTGTGCCAGTGGAACACGGTGCCAGTGGAACACGGTGCCAGTGGAACACTGTGCCAATGGAACACTGTGCCAATGGAACACTGTACCAATGGAACACTGTGCCAGTGGAACACGGTGCCAGTGGAACACTGCCAATGGAACACGGTGCCAGTGGAACACTGTGCCAATGGAACACAGTGCCAGTGGAACACTGTGCCAATGGAACGCAGTGCCAGTGGAACACGGTGCCAGTGGAACACGGTGCCAGTGGAACACGGTGCCAGTGGAACACTGTGCCAGTGGAACACGGTGCCAATGGAACACGGTGCCAATGGAACACGGTGCCAGTGGAACACTGTGCCAGTGGAACACTGTGCCAGTGGAATACGGTGCCAGTGGAACACTGTGCCAGTGGAACACGGTGCCAATGGAACACGGTGCCAATGGAACATGGTGCCAGTGGAACACTGTGCCAGTGGAACACGGTGCCAATGGAACACGGTGCCAGTGGAATACGGTGCCAGTGGAACACTGTGCCAGTGGAACACGGTGCCAATGGAACACGGTGCCAATGGAACATGGTGCCAGTGGAACACGGTGCCAATGGAACACGGTGCCAATGGAACACGGTGCCAGTGGAACACGGTGCCAATGGAACACTGTGCCAGTGGAACACGGTGCCAATGGAACACGGTGCCAATGGAACGCGGTGCCAGTGGAACACTGTGCCAGTGGAACACGGTGCCAGTGGAACACGGTGCCAGTGGAACACTGTGCCAATGGAACACGGTGCCAGTGGAACACGGTGCCAGTGGAACACTGTGCCAATGGAACACTGTGCCAATGGAACACTGTACCAATGGAACACGGTGCCAGTGGAACACGGTGCCAGTGGAACACGGTGCCAGTGGAACACGGTGCCAGTGGAACACTGTGCCAATGGAACACGGTGCCAGTGGAATGTTGTGCCAGTGGAACACTGTGCCAATGGAACACTGTCAGACCATCAGATTGAATTTTTCTGTCAACTGCTAAAGAGGTTTTTTTTAGAAATCTTTCACCTTCCTCAGAGGAAACAATTTTAGAATCGGTACAGGAGCCAGAAACGGCCTATTCCCTTTCCCAAAAGTACACAGTCAGACAGTGGATGGGACAGGGAGGTGAGAGCGGGGCATCACCTCTCCCATTTGTTAAACTGTTGATATTTCACTGCTAATCGTAGCAAACAACTCCTTCACACGAAGACACAGAGCTGCACGGAACAGCGCAAACCTGCATTTTAAAAACCAGACTGTGGGTGTCTGGAAATCTGCAGACACACAGGAATAGATCATCTGGGTCAAAGTCAGAAAAGGGCAGGAGAGAGTGGAGCCAGGGCTGTGAAAACTGGAAATCTCTTGGATCAGGACTTAGCAAGAACTTGCTGTGCTGAAACTGGCATTTTTTTTAATGAAAGTAATGTTTAAGTCTGTATGCTGATATCAGTGTGCACTCATACAGTGCTTGCAGACTATGTTTTAATATATTGTTTTTGTATTTTTATATATTGTAATGTATAACTGCAATCAACTAACTCAGGATGAAAAGCTCTACTCAGGGACTGTATGAAGCTGTTTCATTTTGGTAGTGTGGTGTTTTGATGTAGAATCGAACTGCAATGGTACAATTCTGGTGAAAACTGGATCTACCTCTCGGTATTTTTTGTATGATGGTAGTTTTCTGATAGTCTTTCAGACCAGACATTCCTCTATATCTGTCTGCTGGTCTGTAACTTCTCAAAAGTGATTAATGAGCATTTTAAAAAATAATGTTGATCTCATTGTGTTGAATGGTTCTGTATTAGAGGGAGTGCAACAGCCAGGGACATCCTGCAGTGGATTAATGGAGAGTAAACATTGATTCAAGTGGTCAGATTAGTCAAAACAATGCGAGATCCAATTCCTCGCTGTCAACCCTCCCAACTCCTGTATCAAACAAAATATGCCACAGCTTTCAGTCTCCTGCAATCTGAACTATTTTAAATTCTAAGGGAAAGATTAGGCAAATTATCGGATTAAAAAGCAGCCAGAAAATAAATCAAGTGAGGTTAGCCTGCGTCACAAGTTGATTGACTCATGATTAAAATTTCTTAATTTTTGGATTCAAAGTTAAGCAATTAACCATTGCAAAAAAGAGTAGTTCCAATACAGTTCCATTTTGAGATGGTCCATTCTTTTCGTCCTTAGTATATCTGGAGCAGGCTACGTTATCCAATTCCGATGTTTAGGTTCTCACTCTGCAACCTTGCGGCTCCTGGTTTGACATTTGCTTTGGCTGACAGCTTTGGCAAGAACATAAGGAATAGGAGCGGGAGCAGGCCATACAGCCCCTCGAGCCTGCTCCGCCATTCAGTAAGGTCATGACTGATCTTCTACCTCAATTCCGCATTCCGGCCTTGATTCCCTTAGTGTCCAAAAATCTATTGATCTCAGTCTTGAATATACTCAACGACAGAGCATCCACAGCCCTCTGGAATAGAGAATTCCAAAGATTCACAACCCTCCGAGTGAAGAGATTTCTCCTCGTCTCAGTCCTAAATGGCCGATCCCATAGTTCTAGACTCTCCAGCCAGGGGAAACAGCCTCTCAGCATCTACCCTGTCATGCTCTCTAAGAAGAGGTCACTGCATTGAATATTTTCCCTCTGATTGAAACATGCGGCTGAATTAAGAAGAGAGTTTGAATGGAGTTGAGACAGGTTGATAGAATGAAAGTGCTCTCTGTTTGATGCCTGTAAGGATCCAAAGTGAAACTAATTTGGGCAGCCTCACACAGTTCACAATGAGCATGGGAGCACATTCAAGAAGTTCCGTATTAGATGGGCAATCTTGTTTTGAGAGGCCAGCTGGGTGATTGGCAAGTCAAACAGGAATGACGCACAAGATCTATAGGATACAGAGTTAGTCACGATCTATAGGATATAGAGCTAACCACGATCTATAGGATATAGAACTAACCACGATCTATAGTACATACCTAACCAAGATCTATAGGGTACATACCTAACCAAGATCTATAGGATATAGAGCTAGCCAAGAGCCTATAGAATATGGAGCTATCAGAGAGCTATGGTCCAAATTTTTCTCAAGTTTTCGAACTACCTATCAGACGCAGCCAACAATCCCTAGAATATAGTGCTAGCCACACAAAGGCATAGAAAAAGGAATAGAGAGCAAAGCTAGATGGGAATCAATATGATAGAGGGCTGGTCAGTAATCTGTACACAGTCCAGTGATAGACGTGGATCACACTGCAGGTGTCTGGGACAACTAGAATCACTCTTTCCTGGTTGGTGGTTCACCAGTCCGACCACTGTTGCACTCCCCTCATGTGTCTGTCTACAGTGTCCATTGTGTGGGTGTAAACACTGCTATATTATGCAATAAGTAGAATAGTGTAGGTTTGATAGAAAGGCATGAAACATTTGAACTCTTTTAGTGTTCATTTGTCTCCCCAAGTCACAGGCTGTGCTCCATAAAGCGAATGTTTCATGCCATTTATAGTGAAGCGACAAGAGTATACACAGATTGTGTACACTTTTCAATTTGAATAACTATACAGAGCTACCTCAGAATAGGTTTAATATGTTACTGTGACTAAAGAGTGGAACTCACAAAAGGAATATGCAATTTCCTTGGGTTTCCCCCAATTCTCTTTCTAGTTGCTCCTGTGAATAAGACAGATGTGAACACTTTTTTGTGCTTGTCTTGTATGTATCAGTAGTTACCTAGATACTCAATAGAATTTGTTACTTATTCTCCTAAAAATGTGATATTTATATATATCGTGTTTACCTTTACTTTTTAAACACATTTTTAAGACATTGTTTACAGATCGCTGGATAAACCAAAGGATGTAATTGGGATTGTACAGGAAGAAGTGACGGGAGAATGTAGCGTTGTTTACTGCTAGTAACCAAAGCAATGCAGCCTCAATGGGTTATAACCGCTGTTGTAACCGTGATATGGTGAGGCTGTGTGAGGGACCATTGAGAGCCAGGGGACAATCCAGAACTGTAACACATTTTCAAGAAGTGAATTATAACTTGACTTGAAATGAAAATTGGATTAAAAAAGGATTGTGTTTTGTGTACATTTTCTTGTCGATGTGTTTTTTTTAGTCCTGTGTTTGTTTATAATATATGGGGCATGGATTTCATTAACCTAAAGACCCCACTGTGACATTGATGGTGTAGTGAAAGAAAGAAAGAACTTGCATTTATATAGCGCCTTTCATGCCCTCAGGACGTCCCAAAGCGCTTTACGACCAATGAAGTACTTTTGTTTGAAGTGCAGTCGGTGCTGTAATGTAGGAAAAGTGGCAGCCAAAGTTCCGCACAGCAAGCTCCCACAAACAGAAATGACATAATGGCCAGATAATCTGTTTTAGTTGATTGTGGGATAAATATTGACCAGGACACCAGGAGCTCTCCCCTGCTCTTCTTCGAATAGTGCTGTGGGATCCACTGGGGCAGTCCTAAAGATTGAAAGGTACCATATTTGGTTTCACCTCTCATACCCCTCTTATCCCTTTCTCTTGCCATATATCTATCTAGTCCCCTCTTGGATCTGCTGACATTATCCCCATCTCGTGTCTGCCTGGGCAACCAGTTCCATATTTTCACCACATTCCGTGCTTAATTCAGAATTACACCATTCATTTAAAAAAAAAAAGAAACAATCTACACAATGTGGCTGTTTATTTCATTCTTTGCCCAGGTACAATCTCAGAAAGATGAATTTCTGTCCACAAGGTTTCTGAATCAGCATCATTACTACAACTGGTAGCAGTGGTACAAGAGGATATAGCTCAGTGTTAGACTGAACGCTCCAATAAAGAGAGAAAGATTTGCATTTATATAGCGCCTTTCACAACCTCAGGATGTCCCAAAACGCTTTACAACCAATTAAGTACTTTTGAATTGTAGTCACTGTTGTAATGTAGGAAATGTGGCAGCCAATTTGTGCACAGCAAGCTCCCACAAACAGCAATGAAATAAATGACCAGGTCACCTGTTCTAGTGATGTTGATTGAGAGATAAATGTTGGCCAGGACACCGGGGAGGACTCCTCTGCTCTTCTTCAAATAGTGCCATGGGATCTTTAATGTCCACCCAAAAGGGCAGGCAGGGCCACAATACGCTTTAGATGAGGAATCAGCCTAAAGCTTCAATTAAATCAAGGTCCCCGAAACCACTGGAGGCCAAAACGTACATTTATATATCATCTTTCACACATGGAACGTTCCAAAGTGCTTTACACCCTCTGGGTGAGTAGCGGACATTGAGCAGGAAGCAGAAGACAATTTAAAGGAGGGAACTGAAATCATGGCCAAAGAGCCAAGTTTCAAGGAGGTTTTTTGAAAGAGGACAGCAAGGTAGTGAAGCTGGGGCTAGGGCGGAATGGGGAATAGGATTTGAGAATGGAATTCCAGCGTGCAGGATCATGGTGCCCGAAGGGTCCACGATCGCTATAGTGGATGGTGCAGAGGGAAGGTTGCAGGTCCCAGTAGCAACACCAGAGGCCCACCTGCCTTCACAACCGGAGCGCGCGAACATACAAGAATGACAGGCAGGAACAGACCAGCTGGCCCATCAAGCCTGCCCACACTGGAGATGGCCAGCGCATTGAGACTGGACACTTCCCACCTATCCCCACAGCCATGTCATCTCCTGGGAGAGGCAAAAAACACAGGGCCAATAAGGGAAAAAATTCACTGGGAAATTCCTCTCCGACCCCCTCAGGCAATCGAAATCCAGCCCAGGAGAGGAAGGACAGAAAGAGGGAGAAAATGAACTAAAACAAAGAAGTGTTTCAGTCTGCTTCTTAAAAGTAGCAGTCAACTTAATTTCTATTTCAGACTAAGTAAGACCTCCCTCACTCCACCCAGTCCAGCTGCAAGGTTTCAGCAATGAAGGCGAAGATGTCCGACTCTTCCTCGATCACCTTGGTGGTGGGTTTTCCAGCCCCGTGTCCAGATTTGGTGTCGATCCGGATCAGGAGAGGGTTTTTCTGATTGGGGCTGTGCCCCACTATGTGCTGCATGGTAGCGATGTACTTCAGAGAGTGAAGGGGCACCACTCGGTCATCATGATCAGCGGTCAGCAGCAGCATGGCTGGGTACTGGACACCTGCCTCTGGTACCTTGATGTTGTGGAGCGGAGAGTATCTGGGGGAAAAAGTAATTCATTATTGTTAAAAGATTCCCCCTCCACCCAGTAACAGCTCTATAATTGGCCTCAGCGCCATTGGGCGAAGGAGATGGAAAAAAGTCAGCCAGGGTTCCTGTTGGAAAGTGCACACGCGCAGATGGTGGGGTGGGAATGGGATCAGGTTAGCTATGACCACCCCTTCCATGATGGAACAGTCTTTTGAAACTCACTGTCCAGGGTCATCCATGATAAATGGGCATTTGGGTAAGGTACCCAGAGGGCAGTCAGTAGCCATCGAACAGTACCCCAGCAACAATCTGTGCCCATCGAACTGTACCCCAATGAGACTCAGTGCCCGTGCAACTGTACCCCAGTGAGAGTCAGTGCCTGTGGAACTGTACCCCAGTGAGAGTCAGTGCCTGTGGAACTGTACCCCAGTGAGAGTCAGTGCCTGTGGAACTGTACCCCAGTGAGAGTCAGTGCCCGTGGAACTGTACCCCAGTGAGAGTCAGTGCCTGTGGAACTATACCCCAGTGAGAGTCAGTGCCTGTGGAACTATACCCCAGTGAGAGTCAGTGCCCGTGGAACTGTACCCCAGTGAGAGCCAGTGTTTGTGGAACTGTACCCCAGTGAGAGTCAGTGTCTGTGGAACTGTACCCCAGTGAAAGTCAGTGGCCGTGGAACTGTACCCCAGTGAGAGTCAGTGCCTGTGGAACTGTACCCCAGTGAGAGTCAGTGCCTGTGGAACTGTACCCCAGTGAGAGTCAGTGCCTGTGGAACTGTACCCCAGTGAGAGTCAGTGCCTGTGGAACTGTACCCCAGTGAGAGTCAGTGCCTGTGGAATTATACTTCCCTGAAATTTAACTGAGGTGCTCCATAAATTTAGTGAACTTGAAGGCATGTTCCCTGCAGCGGATAGCACATGTTTATGAAATACGTCAGTGCCACCAGCTCCATAATATCAGATACCAGGGTCATAGAGTCATAACAGCACAGAAGGAAGCCATTCGGCCCATCGAGTCTGTGCCAGCTCTCTGTGGAGCAATCCAGTCAGTCCCATTCCCCCGCTCTATCCCCCTAGCCCTTCAAGTTTACACCCTTTCTTGAACAAGTCCCTCCCAGAGCTCACTCACTTGATGAGCCAGTCGAACTGCTCCTTTTTATTGGAACAGCCGTAGTCGGAGGTCCAGGCATGGCCGATGGTAAACTTGTGAAACTTGAGCATGTCCATCACGCCGACTTCAGCGACCTGCACAGCCGAACAGGTCGGGCCGCTGATTCACACACGCACCTGCAGGAGAGGTATTACAATCACAAAATGCTTATATATCACTGAGACAAGATGAGGGAGGTCATTCGACTCATCTAGCCTTTCCTTCCATAGAAACCTACTGCCCACCCATCACAGCTCCTAATTGCCTCTCAAATAACTCCAGACTTTTGTATCCACTCGCTACCCAAGACTATTCCAGGTAATAATCACACTTTGTGTGAAGTGCTTCTAGTTTTGAACTTGCCTTTTGTCAGTTTGTAAGTATGTCCCCCCTTGTCCTTAACTTGAAATAGTGCTTGGATTAACACTTTCTACTCCACTTGGTCCTCTACACACCTCTATAAGAAGAATTTCTCTCACCTTTCCCCATAACTGAGTCCATTGACATTAGGGATTAACTTAGAGTCTCTTCTCTGCATTGTATCCAAGGCTTCAACCACACAGCATCAGTATGATAATCTCAAACTTAAATCTACTGATCTGGTAATCCAGCTCAGCACCCTGTGTGAGAAGGTTGTGGGTTCAAGTCCTACTCCAGAGACTTGAGCACAAAATCTAGGCTGACACTTCTGTGCAGTACTGAGGGAGTGCTGCACTGTCGGAGTTGCCATCTTTCAGATGCGACATAAACCGAGGCCATGCCTCTCAGGTGGGTGTAAAAGATCTCACGGCACTATTTTGAAGAAGAGCAGGGGAGTTCTCTCTGGTGTCTTGGGCCAATATTTACCCCTCAACCAATATTACTGAAACAACAGATTATCTGGTCATTTATCTCATTGCTGTTTGTGGGATCTTGCTGTGCGCAATTGGAGTGTTACAACCGACCCCAATCCTGCTCTCACGGGAATCCTCACATACACACTTTCCAGTAAGAGTCAGTAGCTAGCAATCAGGAACTGCTTTCCTGCCCCCGCTTGCTAACCCAGGGCAGTTAAAGCCGACAACTGTATCTCTGCCATGGCCTCCTGAGATCACCTAGTTCTGCACAGACTAGGATTGGTACCTAATCCTTTCCTAGACCGAATGGCTCAGCTCCAAGACAGTTTGTTTAATTCGGGGCTTTCCTTGTGCAATGTACAAGTGACACTGCATATTAAATATCCTCAACATGACTCACACACTTGTTTTACTCAATCATTGTCTGACTTGGACTCCCTACCCACAAGCAGACCCCCATTGGAGCCTCCATTGATGGTGAGTTTCTCTTGGCAGGTGAATCCTTCCTGGATCAGGTACTGAGCTGCACACTGGAAATCATCGAAACAGTTCTGCTTGTTACCCAGAATCCCGGCTGCAGAGAATGAAAAACAAAACAGGTTACACATGGGATGGGAGCGAGTCTCAGAGGTATTATTCCCACCTCTGAGTCACAAGGTGAGGGGTTCGAGCCCCGGTCTGGACAGTCCCAACAAGTGAAGACTAGAATCTGGTCTCTAAATACTGGGTTGACATCCCACAGGGGACTTGCATCCGGTCAGAGTGAGGACTGGCTGAGGGGTAGTATTCCCACCTCTTGAGTCCCTCTCCAGGCAGCCCTGGTGAGTGGAGACCGGAGCACCGCCTCTGAATACTGACGTCCAGCGGGGGAACTCGTGTCTGATGGGTGTGAGTGTACTCCACCCGCCCCATCGCAAAGTGTAGCTGGGGCTCTTTATCCTTGGTTGCAGCCCACCCTAGGACAGGGTACTCCAAAGGTAAATACCATGAGGAAGACCACAGCGAAACCACCTCAGCTACTCTTCCTAGTAAGTGGCTCAAGAATCTCATGTATGAGACTTGAGTTAGGACCTGCCCCAGGGGCAGAACACCACGGATGGATGGATACATGGGATGTCTCACTGGTAGGCCATGTGGTAGGGTGGGGCAGGAGCAGCAATGTTGTGAGAACATCTTCTCCTGCAAGTTCCCCTCCAAGTCACACACCACCTCGACTTGGACGTATATCGGCCGTTCCTTCATCGTCGCTGGGTCAAAATCCTGGAATTCTCTACCTAACGGCATTATGGGAGCACCATCATCACAAGGACTGCAGAGGTTCAAGAGAAGGTTCACCACCGCCACCTTCGCAGGCCAACCAGGGATGGGCAATAAATGCCGGCCTTGCCAGCGACGCCCACATCCCGAGACCAAATGAACAAAATGCACTGTAGAGCTCCAAGTGAGACATGGTGCTGCTGTTCACCTGTGACACACCCACACTTGTTCTTGACCAAGGTCCACTTTTGGACCAGGCTATTTGGTTTCCGACTGCCCTGTCCAGAAGTTCCTAAGATAGCAAGGTGTGAAGATAGATTCATGTTACAATCTCAACATTCATACTTTTATGACTGAGGAACATTAAAGGGGCTGAAAATGCCTGTGTATACATTTTTAAAGATGGAAATTATGAGACCGAATTTAATTGCTATAAACAAACAATTAGATGGATTCATAAATGTTGATACAAGTAATATATCCATATAAAAGACTCTGGCTAACAGCAGAATTTGCTAAGAACTGGGACCCAGTTTGGATCAGGAAAACATGACAAATCCTTGCCACAGAGAAAAGTTTGAAGAAATTTTGCAAAATTTTACAAAACAACCAGGCAAACTCTGCAAAGTGTTTGTGTCATGTTGTGGAACAGCTCATGTTCTGATTGACATCCATAGTGACAAGAAACCAAATGTAGTCAACAAGGGAGCGATCTTATGGAGCCAATCAGGAATGGTCACATGGTCCTGACACTGATAACTCTTAAAAGAGAAGGGCATTTTCCTGTTATTTCGCAGTTTTAGATCTTTTCTTGGGATGTGGCGTCCTTGGCCAGGCCAGCAGTCATTGCCCATCCCTTGTTGCCTTCAGAAGGTGGTGGTGGTGGGCCTTCTTCTTGACTCGTTGTTTGTAGTAGTTTGATACACCGGAGTGCCATTAGGCCATTTCAGAGGGCAGTTAAGAGTCAACCACGTTGGTGTTGGCCTGGAGTCACATATCGGCCCAGACCAGGTAATGACGGCAGGTTCCTTCCCCAAAGAATATTAGTGAACCGGTTGGGTTTTTACCTCAATCCGACAGTTTTATGGTCACTTTTACTGATACCAAATTTTTTTAATTGAATTCAAATTCTCAAACTGCCACGGTGGGATTTGAACTCACATTCGCTGGATTATTGGCCCAGGTCTCTAGATTACTAGTGCAATAACATAATCACGACACTACCGTACCCGATTGCAATGTACAGAATGAAGCTGAAGTGAAGGACAGATTCCCGGGAATCTCTTACCTTGGTGCCAGGTTTCTCCATACTCTCCTCCTCCTCGTATATTGGCCACAGCTAGGATCCCACCCAGGTGCCTGACAAAAATCAGGTACGCAACGCTGGAAACAGAGCAGGTGGCAGTAAAAAGGTGAGGGAGGGGCGATTAAACAAACCATAATAATCCTACAATCAATAACAGGGGTCTGATCTGCCTGAGGTGATTGGACACGAGCCTAGACTTTCAAACCTAAGCACCTCACTCGGGATTTGAATGTGTCGTGCCTGCCAACAACCACAACTGATGCCAGAAATCAGTTTCTGTTGGAATCAGTGCAAGCGGTGATGCCTTAATGGTGATTTAAAAAAAAGACTTACATTTATATAGTGCCTTTCACAATCTCAGGACGTCCCAAAGCATTTCACAGCCAGTGCAGTACTACTGAAATGCAGTCACTGTTGTAATGTAGGAAACATGGCAGCCAATTTGCGCACAGCAAGCTCCCACAAACAGCAATGAAAAATGACCAGATAATCTGTTTTAGTGATGTTGGTTAAAGGATAAATATTGGTCCAGGACACTGGGGAGAACTTCCCTGCTCGTCTTCAAATAGTGCAGTAATGGGGCTCCACAATTGGTCTCAGTGTCCTCTCGGTCAGGAGGGGGAGGAATTGGTCAGGGTCCTTGTTTCTGTTCGCTATCCATTGACCACCCTCCGTGAGGAAGAATATGCTGGGACCGTGTATTGGATCGGCTGGGACCGTGTATTGGATCAGTTGGGACCGTGTATTGGATCAGCTGGGACCGTGTATTGGATCAGCTGGGACCGTGTATTGGATCAGCTGGGACCGTGTATTGGATCAGCTGGGACTGTGTATTGGATCAGCTGGGACGGTGTATTGGATCAGCTGGGACCGTGTATTGGATCAGCTGGGACCGTGTATTGGATCAGTTGGGACCGTGTATTGGATCAGCTGGGACCGTGTATTGGATCAGTTGGGACTGTGTATTGGATCAGCTGGGACTGTGTATTGGATCAGCTGGGACTGTGTATTGGATCAGCTGGGACTGTGTATTGGATCAGCTGGGACCGTGTATTCGATCAGCTGGGACCGTGTATTGGATCAGTTGGGACCGTGTATTGGATCAGTTGGGACGGTGTATTGGATCAGTTGGGACGGTGTATTGGATCAGCTGGGACTGTGTATTGGATCAGCTGGGACGGTGTATTGGATCAGTTGGGACCGTGTATTGGATCAGTTGGGACCGTGTATTGGATCAGTTGGGGCGGTGTATTGGATCAGCTGGGACCGTGTATTGGATCAGTTGGGGCGGTGTATTGGATCAGCTGGGACCGTGTATTGGATCAGCTGGGACCGTGTATTGGATCAGCTGGGACCGTGTATTGGATCAGCTGGGGCGGTGTATTGGATCAGCTGGGACGGTGTATTGGATCAGCTGGGACCGTGTATTGGATCAGCTGGGACCGTGTATTGGATCAGCTGGGACCGTGTATTGGATCAGTTGGGGCGGTGTATTGGATCAGTTGGGACGGTGTATTGGATCAGTTGGGACGGTGTATTGGATCAGCTGGGACGGTGTATTGGATCAGTTGGGACGGTGTATTGGATCAGTTGGGACGGTGTATTGGATCAGCTGGGACGGTGTATTGGATCAGCTGGGACGGTGTATTGGATCAGTTGGGACCGTGTAGTGGATCAGCTGGGACGGTGTAGTGGATCAGCTGGGACGGTGTATTGGATCAGCTGGATGCGAAGGATTATATGGTTACAAGTGCCTTAGGATATTTTACTACATTAAAGACGCTATATAAATGCAAGTTGTTGTATGGGAGCATGCTTGATTTTCCTTCCATTTAAATAAATTGAGCAGGCTTCTTTACCCGTGTACGAGTCTCCCCGCCTGATCTCGCTCTATTCCCTGTGAACAATCAGCCCAATACACCCAGGCACAGAATCATAGGAACAGGCCATTCAGCCCCTCGAGTCTGTTCGCCATTCAATTAGATCGTGGCTGATCTGTATCTGAACTCCAATTACCTGCCTTTGCTCCATATCCCTTGATACCCTTACCCAACAAAAATCTATCAATTTCGATCCTGAAAGCTCTAATTGACCCCCAGCATCCACAGCCTTTCGGTGGAGAGATTTCCCGATTTCTACTAACCTGTGTGTGAAAAAGTTCTTCCTGATTTCACTCCAGCTCTAATTTTAAGGTTGTGCCCCCTTGTTCTGAATTCTCCCACCAGAGGAAATAGTTTCTCTCTATTTGCCCTATCAACTCCTTTAATCATCTTAAATACCTCGATTAGATCACCCCTCAAACTTCTAAAGTCAAGGGAATACATGCCAAGTTTATGCAGCTTGTCCTCATAATTCAACCCTTCAACCACCTCTCGCCCCCGGGGGTATCAGTCTGGTGAATCTGCGCTGCAGCCCCTCCAAGGCCAAGAACAGAAAATCTGTTTCTTAATCTCTTCAATGTAAAAACTAATTTCACTGATTTAGAATCCCAGACACCCGGTAACAATATAACATTTTATTGTGGATCCAAATTATTTCTCACAGCACAATAAAGTACCTGCTGCGCATAGGGCCACTTGTTGAGAAGGGGGCCAGTAAGGTGCTTCTATGCTAGGTTTAGCTGTAAGGCAGAGCTCAGTACCACCTGTAACTTACTCGTAATGCGGAGTTAGCGAGTTGTTGAATCCTCCGTAGCCATGCAGGAATACTGGGTGGGAACCGTCTTGTTTGATCCCTTTCTTGTGGACAATAAACATTGGGATCTTAGTCCCATCTTTACTAGGGTAAAAAACCTTTGAGACAAAAAATGTAACATCAGTAATGTAGCAGGCAAATAAAACAAGCCAATCAGTGAACACCGAAATAAGTCAATGGTCGTGTGTAGCCCATTGCCAGTAACTTTGACTCTCCCAGTCTTGCCCCTCTTCTCCTGAAGGTTCTAATTCCTTGGTGGGCTATAGTTCAACAGGTAGCAGTCTCTCTCCCAGTCCTTAACCATTCTTCAGGTGTAAACCCACTTGAATGGAAAGGAAAATGGGAAGAGGTGAATGATGGGCGGCCTATCAGATATCGCCCGTTTTACACTCTCGCCAAAATCACCCCCAATGAGTGATGACAGGCTATTCAACAGTAGGGGAATCACAGCGGAGCTTGATCCTGGCTTCACCCAGCTCATTCTTCCTCACGGAGAGGAGAAGCAAGGACCCTGGCTGATTCCTCCCCTTCCTGACCTGGGGCATTGAGGCCAATTGTAGAGCCCCATTACTGCCATGGCTGAAATCTGCTAGCCCGACAAAGATCATGCATAAAACCTGGAGCATTCTGGTCTGTACAGCTCAGTAGAAAATGAATTGAATAAATAAGCCACTTGAGGGATGAGCTGGAGGTGTTTCTCTGAATTGGAGCCAGTTTACAGTTGCTCAAGTGCAGGAGAATGCCCTGGCTATCTGGATTTAACATCAGTGTCCAGCAAGAGAATTCTAGAGCTCTGGGTCTACCCGGTGGCTTTCATTGTTTTCGATATAGTCAAAGAATACTGAGTTCAGTAACAGGTACTAATCTCTGAAGTTCTCCCTGGTGTCCTGGGGCCAATATTTATCCCTCAACCAACATCACTAAAACAGATTATCTGGTCATTATCACATTACTGTTTGTGGGACTTTGCTGTGTGCAAATTAGCTGCCGCATTTCCTACATTACAAGAGTGACTACATTTCAAAAAATACTTCATGGGCTGTAAAGTGCTTTGGGACCTCCTGAGGTTGTGAAAGGCACGATGGAAATGCAGGTCCTTTCTTCCCTCTGAACTTGTATTTATGAAGTGAAGGACTCCCTACAGAGGCCTGAGACCCCAAGCTCGTTGGTCAAAACTGGACACCCAAACACTTGGGTGAATAAATTCAATTCAAACTTTGCGATCCTATCAATATTTGTAAAAACCCTGGAAATTCTCAGCAGGTCAGTGACCATTTGAAAGAGAAACAGAGGACAGCCTTTTCAGCTGGGACCCTTCATCAGGCTGCACCCAAGCCCACCCAATACTGACGGACCTGCTTTGCACGTACAGCCTTTTCCCTTATTTCAGGCTCCCGGGACCTGTGTCCTTTCTCTCAATCTCCGTACATTAGTGTCTCACCTGAACCGTCTGATATTCGGTGAAGTTGAATCCTTTGATCTCCACCTCCCTGAAAACCTTGGGCTCCAGAATCTCTTTAGTCAGGTCACAGTGGTAGATGATTCCTGGCGGAGAATGCAAAATCAAGTGTGAACGGTTTTCCTGGTCCTCGTTTCACGATATGCTCGGTCACCTGATTTCTCTTTTGTTGTATTATTATTCATTCTCGGGATGTGGGCATTGCTGCCACTCCTGCTCCTCCTGACCCCATGGAAATAAATACAGACTTACCTTTGGCGAGTGGCTCAGTCGGCAACACTCTCGCCTCTGAGTCAGAAGGTCGTGGGTTCAAGTCCCACTCCAGAGACTTGAGCACAAAGTCTAGGCTGACACTCCAGTGCAGTGCTGAGGGAGCGCTGCACTGTTGGAGGTGCCGTCTTTCAGATGAGGTGCTAAACCGAGGCCCCGTTTGTCCTCTCAGGTGGATGTAAAAGATCCAGCGGCACTATTCGAAGAAGAGCAGGAGTGTTCTGCCGGCCAATATTTATCCCTCAACCAACCTCACTAAAACAGATACAAAAGCAAAATACTGCGGATGCTGGAAATCTGAAATAAAAACAGAAAATGCTGGAAATACTCAGCAGGTCAGGCAGCATCTGTGGAGAGAGAAACAGAGTTAACGTTTCAGGTCGATGACCCTTCGTCAGAACTGGAAAAAACTGGAGTTAGAACAGGTTTTTAAGCAAGTGCAGATTAAAACAGATTACCTGTTCATTTATCTCATTGCAGTTTGTGTGAGCTTGCTGTGTGCAAATTGGCTGCTGCGTTTCCTACATTACAACAGTGACTGCACTGCAAAAGGATTTTATTGGCTGTAAAGTGCTTTGGGATGTTCTGAGGTCGTGAAAGGCGTGTAGAAACGCAAGCCTTTCTTTTACTTTGCTAAAATAGCAATCGTGTCTTACGTACGTCAGAGGACCCCGATTTGTGTTTTAAATGCGCCGACTGTCTGTCTCAGAGGGGTGCTCCGGCCTCCCAGCGGTAGGCTCGAGGCAGGATTGCCACGGCCACAGTGACGAGGAGATGGGACGGGTTGGTTAGTGATTTTCTGGGAGCGACTGCTCTATTTCCTCCCGGGCAGGAAGACTCAAAATCCAGCCCAACATATCTGAAATTGGGAAACTCATTGGGGAGGTGCGATTTTAAAATGGGGGCTGTTAAAATGGAGCGGGGGACTGACCGCCAGCCCCCCCCCTCCCCCAAACCCGCTAACCGCAATTTTAAGTTGCAGGCGCCAGGGACGTCCGCCCGAAGCTGGTGGGGTCCCTCAGGTCGGGTCCCGATGGTATCACCAGGGCACGACTGCCATTTTAACATTGGCCTGACCTGCCAGGGGGAGAAGGGGGAAGCAGATTTGGCTGAAACTAGTGCGGGGGTTGGGGCAGGATCGGCAAGGCAGAGGCCCCTCCAGGTTAGCTTAATTCTTTGCACCACTGTCGGCTCATCAAGCTCATTCCTTCCCTGTGAAATGTGCTCCATCGCAGACTCTACCCAAAGTGCGACAAGGTTTCCCCCAGAAGACATGTCAAGCAACATTCCTGAGCATCTGCCCAACCTTACACCTTACGTCACACACCCTTGACTAATTGAGTTTCTTGACCTCACGCTTGCACAGTCCCACCAGTTCACAAGATCATCTGCCCTTCTTAGAGATTGACCAACATAGAATTACATCGAATTTACAGCACAGAAACAGGCCATTCTACCCAGCTGGTCCATGCCAGTGTTTATGCTCCACACAAGCCTCCTCCCACCCTACGTCATCTCCCTCATGTGTTCATCTAGCTTCTCCTTAAATGCATCTATGCTGTTCGCCTCAACCACTCCTTGTGGTAGCAAGTTCCACATTCTAACCATTCTCTGAGTAAAGAAGGTTCTCTGAATTCCCTGTTGGATTTATTAGTATATTATCTTATATTTATGGCCCCTAGTTCTGGTCTCCCCGACAAGTGGAAACATCCTCTCTACGTCTACTCTATCAAACCCTGTCATAATCTTAAACATCTCTTTCAAGTCACCTCTCAGTCTTCTCTTTTCTAGTGAAAAGAGCCCCAGCCTGTTCAATCTTTCCTGATAGTTATAATCTCTCAGTTCTGGTATTATCCTAGTAAATCTTGTTTGCACCAGCGCTTCTATATCTTTTTTATAATATGAAGACCAGAACTGTTCACAGTGCTCCCAAGTGTGGTCGAACCAAGGATCTATAAACGTTTAAAATAACGTCTCTGTTTTTCAATTCTATCCCTCTAGAAATGAACCCCAGTGCTTGGTTTGCTTTTTTTTTTAAACTGGCCGTAGTAACCTGCGGCACTACTTTTAGTGATTTGTGTATCTGTCTATGAATCGTACCTGGTGTCAGGTAGGAGGTGAACTGGTAGAAGATTTCTGTGTTCTTCTTCCGCCCGCTGTATCCGGCGATGCTGCCAACATCCAATGGGAGGTCCTTGAGAAAGGTTCCGGTGCTGAGATCGTACAGCTGGAGGATGTCCTTCACATCCTTTAAGTAATTCAGGACCAGGTACTTGTAATTGACGCAGGTGGCCCAATCTGAAACGTGGAGGAGCGAGGTTTGATAAGACATTCTTGTTACAAACCTTCAACCAATGTACACTGCCCCCAAAAAGGCAACTGTCCCGTCTTACCCAAGACATCCTTCTGGTGCTGGGGAACGAGCTGCTTCCATTGTGAAGGAGCCGGCTGCTCCAGGTTGATGTTGAGGACTCTGTAGCGAGGGGCATCGAGGTTAGTTCTGAACGAGAACACAGGTCCTTCATTCGTGATGTAGCTGTACTCTGCATCAAAGTTGTCAATCAGTTTAACCCAGGGTAGGGGGCCTGTAAAAATGGTGAAAGGAGTTATTCTAGACTTGAAAATGGCCAATTACAAACAACAACAACTTGCTTTTATATAGCACCTTTAACATAGTAAAATGTCCCAAGGCGCTTCACAGGAACGTTATCAAACAAAACTTGACACCAAATCAAAGGAGGTGCTATTAGGACAGGAATGGTAGGTTTTAAGGATCATCTTATAGAAGGAAAGAGAGGTAGAGAGGGAATTCCAGAGTGTAGGGCCGAGGCAGGTGAAGGCACAGCCGCCAATGGTGGAGCGATGAAAATCGGGGATGCGCAACATGCCAGAATTGGTGGAGCGCAGAGATCGCGGAGGGTTGTAGGGCTGGAGGAGGTTACAGAGGCCATGGAGGCGATTTGAACACAAGGATGAGAATTTCTAAATCGAGGAGCCGATGTAGATCAGCGAGCACAGGGATGATGGGTGAATGGGATTTAATGGGAAAAAGGAACGGGGATTGGGAAATGAGCGCTTAAACCATAAGTGAAGTGAGTCAAACTACAGTGCTGACACAAATTTTACATACCAAATGGAGTTAAGATACAGATCAGCCATTAACTCATTGAATGGTGGAACAGGTTCGAGGGGCTGAATGGCCTACTCCTGTTCCTATGTTCCTGTCTCCATGAAGTCCCTGACTGCGGCCGATTTTCTGGCCTCCTGGTCATTAAGATATTTTTTAGGCAGGTTCCTCGACCTCTCTCATGGAGTCGGGGCAGACTTTGGCTGTGCCAGACTTCGGAGGCCTGACATGGGGTAGAGGCAGGCTGGTGCAAATGACAGGAAGTGCACCCATTTATGGGAAGCTGCTGGGCCCTGGCTACGGGAGATCAGGTACACGTGATATGGGGCAGATACACGGGGGAGCCGACTCCCCGACCCATACTCTGCCCCCGCTCGCCCCCATTCCAGAGCCGTAAAATCCCAACCGAGCAGTCCAGGAGAGAAGGAACATAGGAACAGGAGGAGGCCATTCAGCCCCTCGAACCTGTTCCGCCATTCAATTAGATCATGGCTGATCTGTACCTCAATTCCATCTACCCGCCTTGGTTCCGTAATCCTTACCCAACAAAAACCTAGCAATCTCAGTTTTGAAATTTTCAGTTGACCCCCAGCCTCAACAGCTTTTTGGGGGAGAGAGTTCCAGATTTCCATTACACTTTGTGTGAAGAAGTGCTTCCTGACATCACCCCCGAATGGCCTGGTTCTAATTTTAAGATTACGCCCCCTTATTCTGGACTCCAACCACCAGAGGAAATAGTTTCTCCCTATCTACTCCAACAACTAGCAATTATGAGGTTGAGGGGAGGCCTCATTTAAGGATTATAAACTGTTAAATGGGAAAAATAGTGTGAACCCAGAAAATTACTTTACGGTCAGTCAGGCCTGTAGCATAAGAGGAGATTAAATTTAGATTATTGAGAAGTAAATTTAAAACAGATCTTTGGAAAAAAATTTTTTTACTCAAAAGGTGATAGATCAGCATTGAGAATAATCTAAAGGGGGAAGTAATGGAGGAACATAGACAGACTCAGCGAGTGGCCCAAACTGTGGCGGATGGAGTTCTATGTGAGGAAGTGCGAGATCATCCACTTTGGACCAGAAAATGTTCTTAATGGTGAGAGATTAGGAGCTTTGGGGGAGGAAATAGATTTAGATGTCCATGTACACAAATCACTAAAAGCTAGTACAAAAAGTAATCAAGAAGGCTCATGGGATGTTGGCCTTTATGTCAAAGGGGTTGGAATACAAGAGTGAGGAAGTGATCCTTCAGTCCTACAGAGCCTCGGTCTGACTGCATCTGGAGTACTGTGCTCAGTTCTGGGCACCGAACTTCAGGAAGGATATATTGGCCTTAGAGGGGATGCAGCGCAGATTCTCTAGAATGATACCAGTGGTTGAGGGGCGGAATGGCCTCCTCCTGTTCCTATTTCAGATGCTGTTGGTTGCTGACTGGGTGAGTTGGGTCCTAGAGGGATGGGGCCGATAGCCTTTCCTCATCTTTGACTTTGAGTACACTCCCGAACAGCTGTTACTGTGAGTGTGGAAGTCGGTGTGAGCGTAGAAGGGGTTTCACTGCATCAGCAGATTTTCCATCTCTGAGGTGGCATTGTAACTAGTTCTTGCAGCTTGGCCAGTGGCAGGTACCTACCGATTATGCCATTTGGTAGCTGGTGCAGATCGCAGTACCAGAACTGGCTCTTGGGCTGACAACCATCTCGAATAGACAACCCTACATAGCGACCATCGTCAGAAACCTAAATGAAAACAAAGAAAATTAAATGCTGTTGGAGTACTCAACCGTTCCAGCTGGAAATAATCAACCTTCAGCAGCACCCAATCGGGCAGACTGAACGCTTCTGATGTGCCGGGCACAACGGAGAGGGAAAATGGGCGGAGTCCTGTAACACTGAGTCTACACCCCCTTTATAATTGTCCAAGAATTTCTTGGGGGTTCCTCCGGAGAGGGGAGGAGTGTTTGTCGCCGGAGCAGACAGTCCATAATCAATACATTATTTTGGAAGTGCAGTTACTGTTGTTATGTAATCAAAAAGTGGCAGTCAATCTGCTCACAGCAAGATCCCACAACCAGCAAATTAGGTAAATGAATTACAAAGTATTTACAGCACAGAAACAGGCCATTCGGCCCAACTGGTCCATGCCGGTGTTTATGCTCCACACGAGCCTCCTCCCACCCCTCTTCATTTAACCCTAGGAACATATCCTTCTATTCCATTCTCCCTCATGTGCTTATCTAGTTTTCCCTTAAATGCATCTAAGCTATTCACCTCAACCACTTCATGTAGTAGTGAGTTCCACATTCTCACCACTCTCTGGGTAAAAAAGTCTCTCCTGAATTCCCTATTGGATTTATTAGTGACTATCTTATATTTATGGCCCCGAGCAGTGACAATATAAAGTAAAAACAATTTGCCTTCATAAACGCCTGAACACATCATTTCGTCACCTCAAAGCAGTTCATCACCAATGAATTACTTTTCAAAATGTGGCTAAATTGCAAGGCCCCACACACAGTAAATGATGTGAATGACCAGTTAATCCTTTGGGTAAGGGAATGTTGACTGGTCACCAGAAAAGGCTCGTCTCTTCCTTCAAAATAATACCATGGGATCTTTTACGTCCACCTGAGGGAGCAGACAGGGCCTCGGTTTAACGGCTCATCCAAAAGACGGCACCTCTGACAGTGCAGCACTCCCTCAGTACTGCACTGGAGTGTCAGTCTGGATTATGGACTAGAGTCTCTAGAGTGGGGTTCGAACCCACGGCCTTGTGACTCAGAGGTGAGAGAGTGCTACCCACTGAGCCAAGCTGCCACATTGCGGACATTAATAAATTACCTGGACTCCACTCATCCATTTGGGATTATCTGGGAACTCTGCGCACAGGATGTCCTCTGACTGGTCGGTGCCAAGCACATGGTAGTAGAGTTTCTGGTGGAGGTTGGACGTGGTTTCAGTGCCTGGAAAAGATGGATTGTCAGTAAGCCACGCATTGAACATAACTAAAACACTGGCGGAGTCGGAGGTATGTTAAAGAAAGATTCAGATGGGTCTCTTTCGGAAAGAGAAATGTGTTGGCTGATAGGAAGGAAAAATAAATCAGAGTGAAAGCAAAAACAATTAGGCTGGAAGATGTACAAAGATTGAAAGTAAAGACCAGAGTGGGTGTAGAATCGCTGCTGGAGCCATGCTATGAAGAATGAATAGAATTAATAAAATAACGGACAACAAGGATTTAAAGAAAGAAAGACTTGCATTTCTGTAGCACCTTTCACAACCTCAGGACGTCCCAAAGCATTTTACAGCCAATGAAGTACTTTTCTGAAGTGTAGTCACTGTCGTAACTTAGGAAACACAGCAGCCAATTTGTGCACAGCAAGATCCCACAAACAGCAATGTGATAATTACCAGATAATCTGTTTTTAGTGATGGTGGTTGAGGGACACTGGGGAGAACACCCCTGCCCGTCTTCAAAATAGTGCCATGGGATCTTTTACGTCCACCTGAAAGGGCAGACGGCGGGCTCGGTTTAACGCCTCATCCGAAAGACGGCGAAGAGCCATTTTTCATGTGGGTCATGTTTCTATGTGAAAGGCGCTATGTGCAATTTGTTGTTGCTGTTGTTGCGCAGTCAGGGTCGACAGACTATTCAACTGTGACAAGCATCACGACAAAGCCTGATTCTATCCTTACAACACCAACAACTTCCATTATATAGCCCCTTTAACGCAGTAAAAATATCCTGAGCCACATAAGGGGATATTAGGACAGGTGACTAAAAGCTTGGTCAAACCTCTCTACTTCTCTCGCCTCCTTTAAGTCGCTCTTTTAAACCAGGGACTTTAGCGCAAAATCCAGGCTGACACTCCCAGTGCAGTACTGAGGGAGTGCTGCTCAGTTGGAGGTGCCGTCTTTCGGTTGAGACGTTAAACAAATACCCCATCTGCCCTCTCAGGTGGGTGTAAAAGATCCCATGGCACTATTTTGAAGAAGAGCAGCGGTGTCCTGGCCAATATTTATCCCTTAAACACCACCTAAAAAACCCCCAGATTATCTGGTCATTATCACATTGCTGTTTGTGGGACCTTGCTGTGCGCAAATTGGCTGTCACTTTTCCTACATTACAACAGCGACTATACTTCAAAAGTACTTCATTGGCTGTAAAGCACTTTGGGACGTCCGAAGGTTGTGAAAGGCGCTATATAAATGCAAGTCTTTTGTTTTTTTGACAAACTTTTGGCCACCTGTCCTGATATCTCGTTATGTGGCTCGGTGTTCAGTTTATTGTTTGATAATCGCTCCTGTGAAACACCTTGGGATGTTTTACTACGTTAAAGGCGTCATATAAATGCACGTTGTTGTTGTTTGTTGTACTACAGCCTCACAGTGTAACCAATGCACATTTATCTCAGCAACCCCAACCCTGCCACGTACCATCTGTGCTTCCCTCTTGCTCGGGGTAGCGGTTATAGAAGATGCCTTTTCCGTCGTGAGTCCAGGACAGACAGCTGAACTTCACATTTTCCAGAGTGTCCGGCAGATCTTCGGGACCCTCGACCTTCACGATTTTGATCGTGACCCAGTCGGAGCCACTTTTGCTGAGTCCGTATGCCAAGTACTCATTGTCATCGGAGAACGCCAGTACTAGGCAAACAAAACGAGAGGTCAGAGGTCAGAAGTCAGGACAGGCCTGCTGTTGGTTGGCCTCAAAACTACCAGGAGGCTGGGGAAATGACCTATCTTCCTGGGCCAAACAGATTTTTCTACTACATAGGAACAGGAGTAGGCCATTCAGCCCTTTGAGCCTGTTCTGCCATTCAATTAGATCATGGCTGATCTGTATATTAACCTTGCCTAACAAAAATCTAGCGATCTCAGTTTTAATAGAATAGAATCATAGAATCTTACAGCACAGAAGGAGGCTATTCGGCCCATTGTGCCTGTGCCGGCTCTTTGAAAGAGCTGTTCAATTTGGTCCCACACCCCAGCTTTTTCCTCATAATCCTGCAAATTAGTTCTCTTCAAATACATGTCCAATTGTCTTTTGAAATTCCTGTGGAATCTGATTCCACCACCCTTTCAGGTAGTGCGTTCCAGATCTTAACAACCCTCTGTGTGAAGAAATTTCTCCTCATTTCCCCTCTAGCTCTTTTACCAATTATTTTAAATTTATGAGCTCTGGTTACCGACCCACGTGTCAGAGGAAACTGTTTCTCCATACTTGCTCTAAGAAAACCTCTCATAATTTTGAATACCTCTATTAGGTCCCCCCTTAACCTTCTCTGCTCTACTAAATGACGATTCTTTAAAATAAAATATATTGGATAGACATAATTTAAAAAACATTTACTAACTTTCAACAGATACACCGGGGTATAAATTGGTGTTGGCCGATAGTGTAAACTGTGCAACAGTGAATCGGCAGCCCATTTTCCACCCCGTCTGATTTTCTTTTCTATTGAATCAATGGGAATTTTGTACATCCACCCAAGGTGAATTTATACCTCACAGAATGATAGATTTTGCAAGGCTCTGTGAAGCAGACAAGGCCTCATGTGCAGTCGGCATGAATTGTAAATTCCTCGGCGCTCTACCCCTTCAAATTTCCAATCAACATCAGCTGCATACGAATATAGGAACAGGAGGGGGCCATTCAGCCCCTCGAGCCTGTTCCCCCCATTCAATTAGATCATGGCTGATCTGCACTTCAACTCCATTTATCCGCCTTTTCTCCATATCCCTCGATACCCTCACCCAACAAAAATCTATCAATCTCAGTCTTGAAAGCTCCAAATGACCCCCAGCCTCAACACCTTTTTCAGGGAGAGAGTTTCAGATTTCCACAATCCTTTGTGTGAAAAAGTGCTTCCTGATTTCACTCCTGAATGGCCTAGTTTTAATTTTAAGATTGTGCCCCCCTTGTTCTGGATTCAACCACCAGAGGAAACAGTTTCTCTGTATCTACCCTATCGAATCCCTTTACCATTATAAACACCTTGATCAGATCACCTCCAACCTTCTAAACTCAAGGGAGTACAAGCCAAGTTTATGCAACCCTGGGCTCATAATTTAACTCGTTTAGCCCTGGCATCATTCTGGTGAATCTGTGCAGCAGCCCCTCCAAGGCCAAGATGTGTTTCCTGAGGTGTGGTGCCCAGAACTGAAATCAGTACTCCAGATGAGAACTGACCAAGACAAGATATTCTTGCCAATGCAGAGCCTTCTAAAATCATGGTTAAATCCCCCCACATCCCTCCAGTATTAAACAATGCACAGAAAAACTTAAGTTTGATTTAAAAACTGATTTCCTGCCCCCTGATGGAGAGTAAAATTCAGCGGTAGGAATGAGACGCCACCCTTAGCAGACAACCTACTCGTCAAGGCAACGGTCCCATCCTCGGATAGTTTGTTAGGATCCAGGAACACCCGGGCCTCTCCGTGCAGGGAATCCTGGACATACAACACGTACTGGTTCTGTAGCCCAGAGTTATGGAAGTAAAAATACCTGAAAAACAGGAAATCGACACTCAACCAGGCCTGGCTACATCTTCAGAACAGCCTTACCTGTTAATCTTCCTTCTTTGCTTCTGCCAGCTTCCTCCCCTCCCCTCCTGAAGACCGCATCTCTTGCTGAACTCCTGCCCCGTCACCATACCTAGGTTCATTCGTCAGGTACGAACCTAGACGGTGGGTGTTGACAAGCTATTTGACCATGTAGGGCATCTCCACTGAGCTTGATCCTGTCCTCACCTTGTCTTAGGTGCCAGTCATGGCTGAGTGGGTAGCACTCTTGCCTCTGAATCAGAAGGTTGTGGGTTCAAGTCTCACTCCACAGACTTGAGCACAAAATCTAGGCTGACCCTCCCAGTGCAGTACTGAGGGAGGAATACAACAGGTGATCTTCAGTTTCTTCAGAGAGCATGGAAACTGGTACCGCTTGGTACCATTAACCTGCCTACCTTCTATGCCTCCAGATGACTTTTTTTTTAATTGCTTCTCAGGATGTGGGCATCGCTGGGAAGGCCGTCATTTATTACCCATCCCTAGTTGCCCTAAAAAGATGGTAGTGGACCTTCTCCTTGAACCATTGCAGTCATTTGTGGCAGTGTGATACAACTGAGTGTCTCACTAGGCCAATTCAGAGGGTAGTTAAGGGTCAACCACATTGGTGTGGGACTGGAGTCACGTATAGGCCCAGACAGAGTAAGGACGGCAGGTTTCCTTCCCTAAAAGGCATTAACAAACCAGTTGGGTTTTTACAACAATCCAATAACTTCATAGGGTCACTTTTACATTTTGAGATTTTTAAAACTGAATTCAAATTCTCAAACTGTCCATGGTGGGATCTGAACTCCCTGGATTCCTAGTCCGGTAGCACAACCACTCCCACAGTGAGGGAGCTCCAGCCTTACTTACGGTCCTCAGTGCGACCAACAAAGCAGAACGCCGCCAATGAAATCACCCCAAGGAGTGACGACACACCTGGTACAACACTCACCGTTTCCCTTTCCTGCAAGGGCAGCTATACTTGGGGTAGTCATACAGTTCAGTCATCCGCTCTTTGAGTCTGTTCCTGGCTCTACACTTTTCCAGGAAAGGCATCGTCAGCTTGTTCTGGACTTCAACAAATGCCTGAAAAGTAGAGAGGAGCGGATTACTAAAACAAGATTCATCCTCACCTCGAACTGGTAGGAGAAATGAAAAGGCACTCGAGGTTGGACTGAGGCACATTGTTGGGCCAGTGTAGAAGTATTTAACCAGCTTCTGTACCTAACCTGAGAGTACGCTACCTCAGGGAGTGGTTGAAGTGAATAGTTTCGATGCATTTAAGGGGAGGCTAGATAAGCATATGAGGGAGAAGGGAATAGAGGGTTATGCTGATAGAGTTAGATGAGGAAAGACGGGAGGAGGCTCGAGTGGAGCATAAACGCTGATATGGACTGGTTGGGCCGAATGGCCTGTTTCTGTGCTGTATATACTATGTAATCCTATGTAGTGTAATACTCTATGCACCATATATACTCTGTAAGCATCAACGCAGGCCCCAAGGATTTGTTTTTGTATCGGACATTTTGAATGACTGTTACTGCTGATTTGACCAACAGCCTGTTTGGAGAAGATGGGAGGGGCCCAGGTGTTCCTGATGGACAGGAGATTCCAGCCAGGCCTGCAAATTAATTATGGGAGAATGTCTGGGCAGACAGAATTCTCTGGGAAGACAATGGGTCCGGGTAGGTGATTCATACGGTGACGAGCACCTAGATGAGATAGCCCCGAAAGGCGGGAACCGGACAAAAGAGGGCCATTGTAAATTAATGGGAAGCCACTTAACCCAGGATCAGGTGAGAAGTGCGGCCCATCATCTGCCATTAACACTAGCACCTAGATGGGATAGCCCCGAAAGGCGGGAAACAAGACAAAGAAGGGTGATTAAAAAGACATCACTGCAACTACACAGACCTAAATGAACTTTTAGGGTATAAAAGAAGGCAGCTTTGACCATTTCTCTCTCTCGCTTGCTCTAAACCACCACGAGCGACAAGAGCCTTGCCTTGCTCTTCGACTGTAGGAACGAACCTTGAAACTGGGACTTGGATACTGCATCGGCGATACGGAACCAGGAGACACATTCTACACAGGGGAGCAGCGAGCAAGAAACGGACAATCGGGGTGAGCATTGTCCAAGCCCACGCATCCTTAAGACCACCGGTACTGTGTGAGGGGGTGTTGTGTGTCCCAACCAATCCAGAGGGGTTTAGTGGGGAGGTTCTGTGTGTATTATATAGTGTATGTTCCGGGGTTTGTGGGACAAGTCCGTGTTATACTCTGTATAGCAACATAGTGTGATTTTAGGCGTCTTAATACGAGACAGGGGCCTGTTCAACGGGCCAAGTTGTATTGTTGGACTGTTTGTTTTATGCCATCAGGCATTTTACGTACTGGAGGTGGGTGTGTGTGTTAACCTTATTAAACACCGTACGGTTGAGTCCGAAAAGCTTGTCTGTGTTTCCAATCCTGTTCACCATAATTCCTGTCGTCTAGAACTAAGTAGGAGAGGTGATTCCAACCACCAAGGCAAACCACCTACAACTCTACACACCATATATGTCCTACGCACAATATACATTTTACGCACCAGAAACACTCTATGCACCATATGTACAAGTGCCACCTGTACAGTAGGATTGATAGAATAGAGACATCCAAGAGAGTGTGGGGATAGGACTATCTGAAGTTGCTGGGTAATATCTCACCTTGGTCTGCTCACTGTTGGGATCCTCAAGCCAGGCATAGGGGTCGGGTACTTTAATCCCATGGTAATCATCCACCTGGAACCATCAGGAATAGGCATCTTGGTCATTTATATCCTTACATAAAACATTCAACACACTAACTGGGATCAGAAATCAACAGAGAAGACTGAAGAGGAGACCTGATAGAGGTCTTTAAAATGATGAAGGGGTTCATCGATAGGGTGGATACGGAGAAACCGTTTCCAGTTGTGAGCGAGTCCAGAACAAGGGGGCATAAATATAAGATAGTCACTAACAGATCAAATAAAAACGTTAGGAAGAATTTCTTTACACGGAGAGTGGTGAGAATGTGGAACTCACTGCCACATGGAGTGGTTAAAGCAAAAAGTATTGATGCATTTAAGGGGAGACTTGATGCATACAAGAGGGAGAAGGAAAAAACAGAGGAACAGGAGTAGGCCATTCAGCCCCTCGAGCCAGTTCCGCTATTCAGTTAGATTATGGCTGATCTGTATCTTAACTCCATCTACCCGACTTGGTTCCGTAACCCTTAATACCTCTGTCTAACAAAAATCTATCAAACTTAGTTTTGAAATTTTCAATTCACGCCCAGCCTCAACAGCTTTTTGGGGGAAGAACGTTCCAGATTTCCACTACCCTTTGTGTGAAGAAGTGCTTCCTGACATCACCCCTGAACGGCCTAGCTCTAATTTTAAGGTTCTGCCCCCTTGTTCTGAACTTCCCCCACCAGAGGAAATAGTTTCTCTCTATCTACCCTATCAAATCCTTTAATCATCTTAAAGGATACGGGGGTAGGGTGGGAGGAGGCTTGCTTGTGTGGAGTAAAAACACCAGCATAGACCAGTTGGGCCACATGGCCTGTTTCTGTGCTGTAGATTCTCTGTAATTCTATGAAAGTCTACATCTTAATGAAATTAAAGTTAGGTTATTGCAGATTTCTTCACACAACCCGACCTGACACAAGATAGGCACAGGTGAGCTGGTCACTGCCCCACTTCACAGCAAGTCCACCCTCCGGACATCAGGTCTGAATTTCATTCTCCCCAGTTTTTACCCTGTGCTTGTCTTACTGTCACCGTTCAGTTTGAAGCTTTTTAGCCCAAACCTCAGGTTAATCCAAATCACCTCAGGGAAACCTGCAAAAACACAGGTGCGTTTTCCCACCGGTGCTATTTCAGTCTGAACACTTGACTCTCTTGGATCAGTCCCTGGTCTGTGCAGATTTAATTCAGGCCTTTCAAGGTTCTGAAAATATAAACCCACCATTATGCACAATGTCATTAGAGCCAGGGACCAAACACAGGGAGAGCTGGGAACACAGGCAGGTCAGTCAGCATCTGTGAGGGGTTGGAGTTTAGGATTGGGGCTTAGACCCTTCGGACCAGAGTCTGAGGTGGGGTTTACACCCCAGATGCTGACTGACCTGCTGAATGTTTCCAGCTTTTCAGTTTTATGTTTGTAGCTTTTAATTCCTGCTCCTCTCAGTAACTGTGCAGCCAATGGAAAGTGAAACTCTCCCTCAGCATCTTTCACTTTCATTAGTGAACCGTTTATATATTTTACACAATTGTCCCCGAACCCCCGCCCCGGTCGGATTCCCACCCCCGGGTCCCCCTCACCCTGCTCGGGTCCCTCTCGGGCTCCGGGTATCCGAGATCCATCCCGCCCGCTCCTGCTCGAGAATCAGCCGAACTCCGAGCGCTGGGTCCCGGCTCCGCTCCGCCTCCCACCCCGCCACTGCCGCCTTCCGGGAGTGAGCCCCGCCCGCGGCTGCCTGTCCCTGCCCCGGAGATCAGAGCCATTGCCCAGAGACAGAGCCAAACACAGACTCCAGACCCGAGACCCGGAGCTCAGAACCAGAGACAGAGCCAGACCCAAACCCCAGAGACAGACCTCTGCCCCTCGCCCCCCGCCCCCGCCCCTCACCCTCTGCCCCTCATCCGCTGTCCTCTGCCTCTGTCCCCTGCACCGCACCCTGCCCCTCACCCTCTGCCCCTGCACCGCACCCTGCCCCTCACCCTCTGCCCCCGCCCCTCACCCTCTGCCCCTCGCCCCCGCCCCTCACCCTCTGCCCCTCGCCCCCACCCCTCACCCTCTGCCCCCGCCCCTCACCCTCTGCCCCTCACCCCTTGCCCCCGCCCCTCACCCTCTGCCCCTTGCCCCCGCCCCTCACCCTCTGCCCCTCACCCCCTGCCCCCGCCCCTCACCCTCTGCCCCTCGCCCCCGCCCCTCACCCTCTGCCTCTTGCCCCCGCCCCTCACCCTCTGCCCCTCACCCCCTGCCCCCGCCCCTCACCCTCTGCCCCTCACCCCCTGCCCCCGCCCCTCACCCTCTGCCCCATACCCCCTGCCCCCGCCCCTCACCCTCTGCCCCCGCCCCTCACCCTCTGCCCCTCACCCCCTGCCCCCGCCCCTCACCCTCTGCCCCTCACCCTCTGCCCCCGCCCCTCACCCTCTGCCCCTCACCCCCCGCCCCTCACCCTCTGCCCCTCACCCCCTGCCCCCGCCCCTCACCCTCTGCCCCATACCCCCTGCCCCCGCCCCTCACCCTCTGCCCCTCACCCTCTGCCCCCGCCCCTCACCCTCTGCCCCTCATCCGCTGTCCTCTGCCTCTGCACCCTGCACTGCCCTTTGTCCTCTGTCCCCTGCACCGCACCCTGCCCCTCACCCTCTGCCCCTGCACCGCACCCTGCCCCTCACCCTCTGCCCCCGCCCCTCACCCTCTGCCCTTCATCCTCTGTCCTCTGCCTCTGCCCCCTGCACTGCCCTTTGTCGTCTGTCCCCTGCACCGCACCCTGCCCCTCACCCTCTGCCCCTGCACCGCACCCTGCCCCTCACCCTCTGCCCCTGCACCGCACCCTGCCCCTCACCCTCTGCCCCTGCCCCTCACCCTCTGCCCCTGCACCGCACCCTGCCCCTCACCCTCTGCCCCTGCCCCTCACCCTCTGCCCCTGCACCGCACCCTGCCCCTCACCCTCTGCCCCTGCCCCTCACCCTCTGCCCCTGCACCACACCCTGCCCCTCACCCTCTGCCCCCTGCCCCTCACCCTCTGCCCCCTGCCCCTCACCCTCTGCCCCTGCACCGCACCCTGCCCCTCATCCTCTGCCCCTGCACCGCACCCTGCCCCTCACCCTCTGCCCCCTGCCCCTCACCCTCTGCACCGCACCCTGCCACATACCCTCTGCCCCCTGCCCCTCACCCTCTGCACCGCACCCTGCCTCATACCCTCTGCCCCCTGCCCCTCACCCTCTGCCCCTGCACCGCACCCTGCCCCTCACCCTCTGCCCCCTGCCCCTCACCCTCTGCACCGCACCCTGCCCCATACCCTCTGCCCCTGCACCGCCTTCTGTCCCTTGCCTCTGCCCCCTGTCCGTTGCCACTTCAGTCACGGTGCAGCTTTATTGTCAGGGTGGAACTGTTTGGACTTTGCATCGAAACTAAAGCTGTGGCCGACTCTATTTTTGCTTGTGTGTAACCAATGTGCTGGGTGCAGCGTAGAGAGGGAAATCGGGCGAAGGGGAACGAACCCAGTAAGGGGTGAATAAATTAACATTGAGTGACTTCCATTGAGATGCCGGATCTCCACCCCCCCCCCACCTCCAGGAAAATACTTGTATAGAACAGGAAGATCCTTCTCTGGCCAAGTGACCATTTAAAAAATTCCACCTCTGTGAAAAGCCTTGCGTTGATTTTCTGTGTTAAAGGTGCTAAATAAATGCAGATTGTTGCTGAGGGGATGAAGGTTTCCACCGTTCCTTGACTCGGAAGGACATTCGTGGAATGAGACTGACTCAGACCACAGGCTGGTGAGGGAAATTCACATTTGGGATGGGAGAAAATCTGTGGGTCACTGTTGGAGCAGTGTAGAGGGAGCTTTACTCTGTATCTAACCCGTGCTGTACCTACCCTGGGAGTGTTTGATGGGACAGTGTAGAGGGAGCTTTACTCTGTATCTAACCCATGCTGTACCTGCCCTGGGAGTGTTTGATGGAACAGTGTAGAGGGAGCTTTACTCTGTTTCTAACCGTGCTGTACCTGCCTTGTGAGTGTTTGATGGGACGGTGTAGACGGAGCTTTACTCTGTATCTAACTCGTGCTGTACCTGCCCTGGGTAAAGCACCATGGGACATTTTACATTGGTAGGACACTGAGAAGTGCAGAAGATCAGAGGGACCTTGGAGTGCATGTCCACAGATTTCTGAAGGTAGCAGGACAGGTTAATAAGGTGGTTAAGCAGGCATACGGGATACTTGCCTTTATTAGCCAAGGCATAGAATATAAGAGCAAGGAGGTTATGCTTGAACTGTATAAAACACTAGTTAGGCCGCAGCTAGAATACTGCGTGCAGTTCTGGCCACCACATTACAGGAAGGATGTGATTGTACTAGAGGGGGTGCAGAGGAGATTTATGAGGATGTTGCCTGGGCTGGGGAATTTTAGCTATGAGGAAAGATTGGATAGGCTGGGGTTGTTTTCTTTGGAACAGAGGAGGCTGAGGGGAGAGCTAATTGAGGTGTATAAAATTATGAGGGGCCTAGATAGAGTGGTTAGGAAGAACCTAATTCCCTTCGCAGCGGGTCAATAACCAGGGGGTATAAATTTAAAGTAATTGGTCGGAGGTTTAGAGGGGATTTGAGGAGAAATTTTTTCACCCAGAGGGTGGTGGGGGTCTGGAACTCACTGCCTGAAAGGATGGTAGAGGCAGAGACCCTCATCACATTTAAAAAGTACTTGGATATGCACTTGAAGTGCCGTAACCTACAAGGCTATGGACCAAGAGCTGGAAAGTGGGATTAGTGTGGATAGCTCTTTGTCGGCCGGCACGGACAAGATGGGCCGAATGGCCTCCTTCGGTGCTGTAAATTTCTATGATTAACTGAATCACAGGAACAAGCAGACGAGACCTCGGTTTAACGTCTCATGTGAAAGGCGGCACCTCCGACAGTGCAGCACTCCCTCCATGCTGCCCTGAAGTGTCGACCTGGATTACGAGTGGGAATCCTGGCTGTGTTTTGTCTCCTAACCCCAGTGATACCGAGATTAACTGAGGCACCTAGCGGTGGAGAGTACAGGCCATGGGGCTGAGCCTGATGAATTGTTCAGCACCAGTCCCAGCAATGACTCCGTACCCCAGCCAGCCCAGATTTTCCAAGTCTTTCATTGTGATTTGGTGACATCATGTGGCCAAAAGCTGCATTACAACAGTTCGCCCGAATATGCTGGTCATTATCTGGCTTGCAAGCTGCAGACAATTGTTTCCACAGTATCATGATGGTACAGTGCACATGCTCAGTATAGATCTCTGCCTTCGCCCCGTTTAATGTCTCATCTTTGCTGTGAGTCATAATAACCCTCGGTGACAAAACAACGGCAAATAAAATCAAACCAAACACAAAGGAAGTAATGACATACATTTTTATAGCGCCTTTCACATCTTCAGGACGTCCTAAAGCGCTTCACAGCCAATGAAGTACTTTCTGAAGTGGAGTCACTGTTGTAATGTAGGAAAGTAGCAGCCAGTTTGTGCACAGCAAGCTCCCACAAACAGCAATGTGATAATGACCAGATAATCTGTTTTTAATGATGTTGGTTGAGGGATAAATGGCCAGGACACCCGGGGAGAACTCCCCTGCTCTTCTTCAAAATAGTGCCATGGGATCTTTTACATCCACCTGAGAGGGCAGACGAGGCCTCGGTTTAACGTCTCACCAAAGGACGACACCTCCAACAGTGCAGCACTCCCTCAGTACTGCACTGAATGCCAGCCTAGATTATGTGCTTAAGTCTCTGGAGTGAGGCTTGAACCCAAGACCTTCACTCATAACTGTGTTGGAGAGCCAGTGTGCTTTGCCATGATGTGTGTGGTTCAGTATTTGACTCCATGATTCCGCACAGCAGTCTTAGCCACACCAGACCTGATATCCTCACTCTCAGGATTCAAGAGCATTCTTGCTTTTCTCCATAATTAACAGTCTGCAAAACAGGAGCACAGAAATGCGGATCTTTGATATCTGAGAACAAGATTTTGTTATGTGTCTGCTTATTACTGACTTAAAGTAACAGGCACTATTATGATTGGGGGGGGGGTTCTTCCGCTCCGGCATAATAAAAAACGCAGGAAAATGGCGTAAATGCCAATTATGCCATTTTTCCCGGGAATTCCATGGCTCTTTCGCTGGTGCTACGGTGGATGGGGGTGCATGTGTGGTCTCGCAAATCCAGCCGCCACTCCTTTTTTTGAACTGCCTCCTTCCCTCGCGCCCATCAGTTCAGGACCGGGTAAAGCGGGGCTGAAAATACAAACAACTTGCATTTATATAGCGCCTTTAACGTAGTAAAAACGCCCCAAGATACTTCACAGGAGCGTAATCAGACAAAATTTGACACAGAGCCACATAAGTAGATATTAGGACAGGTGACCAAAAGCTTCATAGAATCATAGAAGCTCTCCAGCCTAATCCCACTTTCCAGCTCTTGGTCCGTAGCCCTGTAGGTTACGGCACTTCAAGTGCATATCCAAGTACTTTTTAAATGTGATGAATGTCTCTGCCTCTACCACCCTTTCAGGCAGTGAGTTCCAGACCCCCAACACCCTCTGGGTGAAAAAAGTTCTCCTCCACTGCCCTCTAATCCTTCTACCAATTACTTTAAATCTATGCCCCCTGGTTATTGACTTCTCTGCTAAGGGAAATAGGTCCTTCCTATCCACTCTATCTAGGCCCCTCATAATTTTATACAACTCAATCAAGTCTCCCCTCTGCCTCCTCTGTTCCAAAAAAAACTACCCCAGCCTATCCAATCTTTCCTCATAGCTTGGCCAAAGAGGTAGGTTTCAAGGAGCATCTTAAAGGAGGAGAGAGAGAGGTAGAGAGGTGGAGAGGTTTAAGGAGGGAAGCTTAAGGCCTAGGCAGCTGAAGGCACGGCCGCCAATGGTGGAGCGATTAAAATCGGGGAGGCGCAAGAGGCCACAATTGGAGGAGCGCAGAGATCTAGGAGGGTTGTAGGGCTGGAGGAGATTACAGAGATAGGGAGTTGTCGTTGTGAAGAGAAGGCTCCACCAGCACTAATGATTTGCCAAGGAAAGGCATTTTCACCTGTCTGCTGATGTGAGTCTATAAATCCCAGTGGACAGGCACAGAGTGTCTTTTGGGCAGCATTGGCTTGCCTGGCATCTGCCTATAGGGTCGTGTATGGGGGATTCCCATTGGAATTCCCACTTGTGGCAGCTAGGGAAAATTGAACAATTGGTCCAAAAGATCATGAGACCCAAGTGCTCAAACTGGCTGAAATATTGCACTGACCGAGGCCCCCTTTAAATCAGCTTCCCCCCCAACATCGGTTCCCTAGCAACATTGCTATGGAAACATCACCCAGCACATCCAAACCCCAAGGTACACGCCCTGGCTCACAAGCGAGGCCTGGTTGAGGCAGGCCCTTGCTACGCTGCTGGTCCTCGCCCTCTTGGCAACCTAGTCGAGGTGCAGAGTGGGCGGAGTTTCGGACTGACTGAACTCCCACCTAATTTCCCCAACTGGCTGCCAGGTTTACTCCGCTACCGGGAGGCTAGGCCAATGTTGGCAACGCTTTGCAGCACCCCCTATGGGTGCAGGACGTCCGACACTTAGCAGTAACATGTAGTAATGCGCTTCTACCAATATGTGGCGCTGCTGTACCATGTGTCACCCCCGATTCACAGAATTACAGCACAGAAACAGGCCACTAGGCCCAACAGGTCTATGCCGGTGTTTACGCTCCACACAAGCTTCACCCCACCCTACATCATCTAACCCCATTAACATATCCTTCTATTCCTTTCTCCCTCATGTATTTATCTAGCTTCTCCTTTAAATATATCTATAATATTCGCCTCAACTACTCCCTGTGGTAGCGAGTTCCAGATTCTAACCAGTCTCTGGGTAAAGAAGTTTCTCCTGAATTCCCTATTTTACTCATTAGTGACTATCTTATATTTACGACACCTAGTTTTGGACTCCCCTACAAGTGGAAACATCTTCTCTATGTCTACACTATTACACCCTTTCATAATCTTAAAGACCTCTATCAGGTCACCCCTCAGTCTTCTCTTTTCTAGAGAAAAGAGCCCCAGCCCCAGGTTCAATTGTAGACAGTTTAACCCTTCGTCCTATAAAATGATTTAAATTGGTCCAAAATTAACTAGTGGTGACATCGATGCGATGAATGTTGCTTCTCACAGCACCGTTCTGTGTGTGTGTTTAGGAAAATAAAATCTTCCTTTCACCGTGTTGCTGCCCCTGCTCTCCTGGAGGCTGTGACTGGTGCTGGGCTACGGGTCCCACAGGTGATCAGGACTGGCTCCGGCTGAACTATTTCCCCTCCCGCCTGCAGGTGGCAGCTTTGCCTCAGAGTTCACCTGGTGTCACAGTGCAGACCGTTCATGCGGAATCACATAGAACTACATAGAATTACAGCACAGTAACAGGCCACTCGGCCCAACAGGTCTATGCCGGTGTTTATGCTCCACATGAGGCTTCATTAACAACAAAAAATAAATAATTTTTCCTCAGAGCAGCGAAGGTTAAGAGGAGATTTGATCGAGGAGCTCAAATCATGAAGACTTTTGATAAAGTAAATAAGGAGAAACTGTTTCCAGTGGCAGGAGGGTTGGTAACCAAAGGACACAGATCTAAGGTGATTGACAAAAGAACCAGAGACGAGATGAGGAAACATTTTTTACGCAGCAAGTTGTTATGATCTGGAATGCTCTGCCTGAAAGGGCGGATTCAATAGTAACTTTCAAAAGGGAATTAGATAAATACACAGACCCTCTCTGACTGACCCCCCCTCACTGACCCCCCTCACTGACCCCCCTCACTGACCCCCCTCACTGACCCCTCCTCACTGACCCCCCCTCACTGACCCCCCTCACTGACCCCCCTCACTGACCCCCCCTCACTGACCCCCCTCACTGACCCCCCCTCACTGACCCCCCCTCACTGACCCCCCCTCACTGACCCCCCTCTCACTGACCCCCCCTCACTGACCCCCCCCTCACTGACCCCCCCCTCACTGACCCCCCCTCACTGACCCCCCCTCACTGACCCCCCCTCACTGACCCCCCCCTCACTGACCCCCCCTCACTGACCCCCCTCACTGACCCCTCCTCACTGACCCCCCTCACTGACCCCCCTCACTGACCCCCCCTGACTGACCCCACTCACTGACCCCCCCCTCACTGACACCCCCCTCACTGACCCCCCCCTCACTGACACCCCCCCTCACTGAGCCCCCCTCACTGAGCCCCCCTCACTGACCCCCCCCTCACTGACCCCCCTCACTGACCCCCCCTCACTGACCCCCCTCACTGACCCCCCCTCACTGACCCCCCCTCACTGACCCCCCTCACTGACCCCCCTCACTGACCCCCCTCACTGACCCTCTCCCCCCACCCCAATCACTGACCCCCCCCCTCACTGACCCCCCCCTCACTGAGCCCCCCTCACTGAGCCCCCCTCACTGACCCCCCCCTCACTGACCCCCCTCACTGACCCCCCCCTCACTGACCCCCCCCTCACTGACCCCCCCTCACTGACCCCCCTCACTGACCCCCCTCACTGACCCCCCTCACTGACCCCTCTCCCCCCACCCCAATCACTGACCCCCCCCTCACTGACACCCCCCTCACTGACCCCCCCCCTCACTGACCCCCCCTCACTGACCCCCCTCACTGACCCCCCTCCCCCCACCCAATCACTGACCCCCCCCTCACTGACCCCCCCTCACTGACCCCCCTCTGACTGACCACCTCTGACTGACCCCCCCTCACTAACCCTCCCTCACTGACCCCCCCTCACTGAGCACCCCCTCACTGACCCTCCTCACTGACCCCCCCTCACTGACCCCCCCTCACTGACCCCCCCTCACTGACCCCCCCTCACTGAGCCCCCCTCACTGACCCCCCCCCTCACTGACCCCCCCCTCACTGACCCCCCCTCACTGACCCCCCCTCACTGACCCCCCCTCACTGACCCCCCTCCCCCCACCCCAATCAGTGACCCCCCCTCGCTGACCCCCCCTTGCTGACCCCCCTCACTGACCCCCCCTCACAGACTCCCCCCACCCCAATCACTGACCCCCCCCTCACTGACCCCCACTCACTGACCCCCCCTCACTGTCCCCCCCTCTGACTGACCACCTCTGACTGACCCCCCCCTCACTGACCCCCCCTCACTGACCCCCCCCTGACTGACCACCTCTGACTGACCCCCCCCTCACTGACCCCCCCTCACTGACCCCCCCCTCACTGACCCCCCCCTCACTGACCCCCCTCACTGACCCCCCCCTCACTGACCCCCCCCCTGACTGACCACCTCTGACTGACCCCCCCTCACTGACCCCCCCCTCACTGACCCCCCCCTCACTGACCCCCCCTCTGACTGACCCCCCCTCACTGACCCTCCCCCTCACTGACCCTCCCCCTCACTGACCCTCCCCCTCACTGACCCCCCCTCCCCCACCCCAATCACTGACCCCCCCTCACTGACCCCCCCCACCCCAATCACTGACCCCCCCTCCCCCCACCCCAATCACTGACCCCCCTCACTGACCCCCCCTCCCCCCACCCCAATCACTGACCCCCCCTCCCCCCACCCCAATCACTGACCCCCCCCTCACTGACCCCCCCTCACTGACCCCCCCTCACTGACCCCCCTCACTGACCCCTCTCCCCCCACCCCAATCACTGACCCCCCCCTCACTGACACCCCCCCTCACTGACCCCCCCCCCCTCACTGACCCCCCCTCACTGACCCCCCCTCACTGACCCCCCTCACTGACCCCCCTCCCCCCCACCCCAATCACTGACTCCCCCCTCACTGACCCCCCCTCACTGACCCCCCTCGCTGACCCCCCCTCTGACTGACCACCCCTCACTAACCCTCCCCCACTGACCCCCCCTCACTGAGCACCCCTCACTGACCCTCCTCACTGACCCCCCCTCACTGACCCCCCCTCACTGAGCCCCCCTCACTGACCCCCCCCCTCACTGACCCCCCCCTCACTGACCCCCCCCCTCACTGACCCCCCCTCACTGACCCCCCTCACTGACCCCCCCTCCCCCCACCCCAATCAGTGACCCCCCCTCGCTGACCCCCCCTTGCTGACCCCCCTCACTGACCCCCCCTCACAGACTCCCCCCACCCCAATCACTGACCCCCCCCCTCACTGACCCCCACTCACTGACCCCCCCTCACTGTCCCCCCCTCTGACTGACCACCTCTGACTGACCCCCCCCTCACTGACCCCCCCTCACTGACCCCCCCCTCACTGACCCCCCCCCTGACTGACCACCTCTGACTGACCCCCCTCACTGACCCCCCCCTCACTGACCCCCCCTCACTGACCCCCCTCACTGACCCCCCTCACTGACCCCCCCCTCACTGACCCCCCCCTGACTGACCACCTCTGACTGACCCCCCCTCACTGACCCCCCCCTCACTGACCCCCCCTCTGACTGACCCCCTCTGACTGACCCCCCCTCACTGACCCCCCCCTCACTGACCCTCCCCCTCACTGACCCTCCCCCTCACTGACCCTCCCCCTCACTGACCCCCCCTCCCCCACCCCAATCACTGACCCCCCCTCACTGACCCCCCCTCACTGACCCCCCCCCACCCCAATCACTGACCCCCCCTCCCCCCACCCCAATCACTGACCCCCCTCACTGACCCCCCCTCCCCCCACCCCAATCACTGACCCCCCCTCCCCCCACCCCAATCACTGACCCCCCCTCACTGACCCCCCCCTCCCCCCACCCCAATCACTGACCCCCCCTCACTGACCCCCCCCTCACTGACCCCCCCTCACTGACCCCCCCCTCACTGAGCCCCCCTCGCTGACCCCCCTCACTGACCCCCCCTCACTGACCCCCCCCTCACTGACCCCCCCTCACTGACCCCCCCCTCACTGACCCCCCCCTCACTGACCCCCCCCTCACTGACCCCCCATCACTGACACCCCCTCACTGACCCCCCTCACTGACCCCCCCCTCACTGACCCCCCCCTCACTGACCCCCCCTCACTGACACCCCCTCACTGACTACCCCCTCACTGACCCCCCCTCACTGACCCCCCTCCCCCCACCCCAATCACTGACCCTCTCACCAGTTGGAATTCCCCAGTGTCTGTTTCTGCATGATGTAATGTTATTGACTGTAACATCGGTGAACAACTTCCCCATTCCGGGATCTCTGCTCCAGTAATCTGCTGCTTCTCTTACGGGAACTGTGACCTCACCTGTCGTCCTTTTGTTTCATTTTGTCACACCTGTGCAGACAGTTTGAAATACTTTTACATTTTGAAAGCACAAAACGATGAATAAGGAAATTAAACTAATCAGCTTAGTCACATCAGACAGAAACCAACAAAGACAGCACCAAGTTTTCACCCCATTCACCAAATGTACAGATAATTCCCCCTCGCCATTAAGGGTGATCTGTCCTCCCTATAAACCACTCGGAGGATTTTTATAATTTGTTTAGCGGGTTGTGGACATGGCCGGCATTTATTGCCCATCCCTCGTTGCCCTGAAAAGGTGGTGATGGCCTTTCTCCTTGAACCGCTGCACTCCATGTGGTGAGGGTAACGGATCGACACTAGTTTGTCAAAGAGGTAGATTTTGAACCTCAGTCTTTCTGTACATCAGCTGATTGTCGGTTGAATGAGAACAGATAGTCCAAACCCTGACCCAGTTGGTTGATGGGAGCAGAGAATGACAGAGAATTTGTACTGGGCACTTACAGCATTACATCCAACAGCCCCGACACATATAGAGAGAGATACACACACACACACTCCGACAGCCCTGGCACATATAGAGAGAGATACACACACACACACTCCGACAGCCCTGGCACATATAGAGAGAGAGAGACACACACACACACTCCGACAGCCCTGGCACATATAGAGAGAGATACACACACACACAGACTCCGACAGCCCCGACACATATAGAGAGAGAGATACACACACACACACTCCGACAGCCCTGGCACATATAGAGAGAGAGAGAGACACACACACACTCCGACAGCCCCGACACATATAGAGAGAGAGATACACACACACACACTCCGACAGCCCTGGCACATATAGAGAGAGATACACACACACACACTCCGACAGCCCCAACACATATAGAGAAAGAGAGAGATACACAGAGAGACACACTTGCATGACCTCTGGGTTTAATTTCTGGAGTGCACCAAACAGATGTTGAGCATCATCAGCAACATTAAGGCTGAGTTGAGTCACACCAGGGCCTCTTATGTTTAAAATGACTAGTAGTTGATGACAAGCTATAATTACAGATATTATTGTATGTAGTAAGTGCAACTATAAGGTCAGAAGTATGTTATTCAGAGTTTACGTGTGACTTTAATTGTGTAAGTGTGTAAGGCTGGGTGTCTCTCGGTCGAGTGCGAGGCGCTCATGACAACTCACCAAGGGTGCTGATTTTAACAGGTTGTTGTGTGTTTGCAATAAAGATTCCCCACTGGGCTGTAGGGGCTTTTCAGTCACTGGAGTCTGTGCACTGGGACATCTGTCAGGGGAATCCCAGGAACTAAACTAGATTTCTCTTCCCCTCTCCCACCCACATACGCATTCACACACATATAGACATACCCTCCCACATCCACCTACCCACACACATACACACCCACACACACAGACACACCGACAGCCCTGGCACATATAGAGAGATATAAATACAGAGACACACACACACGCGAACATAGGGACAAAGAAGGTGATATATGCTTAGAGGTGCAGGACAAGGCTAGAATACTCAATGAGTACTTTGTATCGGTGTTTACTGAGGAGGTGGATGCTGACAAAATATCGGTAGAAGTGGAAAAGGTAGAAGCAATGGAAGGGGTGAAAATTGATAGACAGGATGTACTAGAAAGGCTGGGTGTGCTTAGAGTGGATAAGTCGCCTGGTCCAGATGGCTTGCATCCCAGGTTGCTAAGGGAATTGCGGGAGGAGATAGCAGAAGGGCTTGCCATAATTTGCCTATCTTCCCTAGACGCGGGGGAGGTGCCTGAGGATTGGAAAGTGGCAAATGTGACACCATTGTTCAAGAAAGGGTGTAAGGACAATCCTAGTAACTATAGGCCGGTCAGTTTAACATCAGTGGTGGGTAAAGTTTTAGAAACAATAATCAAGGAAAAAATTAACTGGCACTTGGAGAGGTTTAAGCTAATTAAGGAGAGCCAACACAGATTTGTAAAAGGCAGATCGTGTTTGACTAATCTAATTGAATTTTTTGACGAAGTAACAGGGAGGATTGATGAAGGGAATGCAATGGATGTTGTCTACATGGATTTTAGGAAGGCGTTTGACAAAGTACCACATAGAAGGCTGGTTAACAAAATTGAGGCTCATGGAATAGGTGGGTCAGTGGCAGCTTGGATAAGGAATTGGATTAAGGATAGAAAACAGCAAGTTGTGGTAAATGGCTGTTTTTCAGACTGGAGGATGGTAGACAGTGGTGTTCCCCAAGGGTCAGTGCTGGGGCCACTGCTTTTTTTGATGCATATAAATGACCTGGATATTGGAATACAGTGTAGAATTTCTAAATTTGCCGATGACACCAAACTTGGGGGTGTGGCAAACAGTGAGGATGATACCAATCGACTGCAGCAGGACATAGAAAGGCTAGCAGAATGGGCAGACAAGTGGCAGATGGAATTTAATACAGAGAAGTGTGAGGTGATGCATTTTGGCAGAAGGAACAGGGAGAGGCAATATACACTTAATGGCACAGTTTTAAAGAGTGTGCAGGGACAGAAGGACCTGGGAGTTGATGTGCATAGATCCCTGAAGGTGGCAAGACATATTGAGAGATTGGTTAACAAAGCATATATGATCTTGGGCTTCATAAATAGAGGTATTGAGTACAAAAGTAGAGAAGTTATGCTGAACCTTTATAAAGCGCTGGTTAGGCCACAACTGGAGTATTGCGTCCAGTTCTGGTCACCACACTTTAGGAAGGATGTGAAGGCCCTTGAGAGGGTGCAGAGGAGATTTACCAGAATGGTTCCGGGGATGGGGGATCTTAGCTACAAGGACAGGTTGGAGAAGCTGGATTTGTTTTCATTAGAGCAAAGGAGGTTGAGGGATGATTTGGTAGAGGTGTACAAGATTATGATGCGTTGGGAAAGGCTGTTCCCAGTAGTTGATGGTACAAGGACTAGGGGACACAGATTTAAGATTTTGGGCAAGAGGTACAGGGGGGACGCGAGGAAAAAGTTTTTTACGCAGCGAGTGGTGATGACCTGGAATTCGCTGCCGACGGAAGTGGTGGAAGCGGAGACACTCAATGTTTTCAAGGGGACTGGATAGACACTTGAGGGAAATAAACTTGCAGGGCTACGGGGATAGAGCGGGGGAATGGGACTGACTGAATTGCGCTACAGAGAGCCGGCATGGACTCGATGGGCCGAATGGCCTCCTTCTGTGCCGTTATGACTCTATGGGGGAAAAATTAGGTCGCGCCCCATTTGGGGCGCAAATATCATCTGGACGCAAATATTAGCGCCTGGCGCTAATTATCGCCACTGACTGGAAACTTCACTTTTACCGCCCTGGGAGGTGAGTGGAGCGCTAAATCAGGCGCTGCACACCTGTCTTAAGGCGCAAAGGCCGAGCAGTGAGGCGCTAACTCAGCGCGCAAGCGCAGCGCAGGTGCTGCCAGTTAGCGAGGGAACACAGACACACTGGCGCCGGCCAGTTCTTAAAGCGGGGGGGGGGCCAACTTGCTCCCCAGCCACACCCTGCTCATTGCAGCCTTGAATCTCGGCCTGGAGAGACCTGTGAATCCATTTTGCTGCCAAGGATGGAGAGGGTGAGAGAACGAGCTCAGCGCTTCACCGAGCGGGCCTTGGATGCTCTGGTTGGCGCGGTGGAGCGCAGAAGATGTATACTCTTCCCTGAGAGTGGCAGGAGGCCTTTGCCACGCGAGTACAGAAGAGTGTGGAGGGAGGTGGCTCAGAGCGTCTCCTCCAGGAGCATGGTGCCCAGGACCCATGTTCAATGCCGCAAAAAGTTCAATGACCTCACTCGGGTCGTCAGGGTGAGTGGCTTTTTCTCAACACGGTGGCATAGTGGTTAGCACTGGTGCCTCACAGCGCCAGAGACCCGGGTTCGAATCTGACCTCGGGTGACTGTCTGTGTGGAGTTTGCACATTCTCCCCGTGTCTGCGTGGGTTTCCTCCGGGTGCTCCGGTTTCCTCCCACAGTCCAAAAATGTGTGGGTTAGGTTGATTTGGCTATGATAAATTGACCCTTAGTGTTAGGGGGGATTAAATATGTGGGGTTATGGGGATAGGATGGGATATGTGTACTGTGGGGATTAAAGCAGGGACAGGGTACTGGATTTGGATGATCAGCCATGATCGTATTGAATGGCGGAGCAGGCTCGACGGGCCGAATGGCCTACTCCTGCTCCTAGATTCTATGTTTAATACCTCTCCATCCCTCCATCTCAACCTCACTCTATGGCCAGAGGGTCTTAAAACCCCAATGCACAACACTCATCCAACACCTATGGCCCTTTCATGAAACACACACACACATTCCACACTTTGCATACAGTAAGGGCTATTCACCTATGGGAGGCACATCAGGCAAGACCATGGCTGTATACAGTAAGGGCTATTCACCTATGGGAGGCACATCAGGCAAGACCATGGCTGTATATTTACTCAGATGCTGTCCTTTTTCTTGCAGGCCAAGCTGGCGCATAATAGGAGACAGCAGCAACGGACAGGTGGAGGGCGGCCTCAGCTGCAACCCCTCAGCGATCTTGAGGAGCGGGTCCACAGGATTGTGGCAAGCCGGGTGATCGGTCCCATCGCCACTGGAGACGCCGACCCCGTTCTGGACAGCAATGGTAAGGTCATCACCTTTTTGTCCTCTGTCCTTCCACTTGTCCCTCACAACACCAGCCTTTGACACTTTCAATCCAACTTGCTAACTCGCTGCACTTATTCCTCCCTTACTGCCACCCTGTCCTCACGCTAAAGCCACTCTTGTACCTCCCTGCTTTCAGATGGTGATTCACCAGCTGAGGAGACGGGCCCTGAAGCTGCCAGTGGGAGTGAAGCTGCAGCCGAGGAGGAAGAGGAAGCTGGAGCATCAGTGCCACCCTCTCCCGAGGAAGCCCATGCCCACACTGGGAACACGCCTTCCCTGGAGGGGAGCAGGGGGGAAGGGTCTGATGAGGGTGAAGCTCCAGGACCCAGCGGGCTGCAGCAACGCCATGGGGGTAGGGAAGAACGGGGGCCTTCTCCCCGGAGGGAGAGTATGCCAGAGACTCCTACTGCAATGGACGCAGAGGAGGAGCGGCTGATCCCAGAAATGAACACCCAGGCGGTGGGCATGCACACTGAGCTCATGGGTGCAATGGGAAGGGTGCCCGAATGCATTGAGTCACTGGCAAGGAGTGTGGAGCACTTCGCTGTAGCACAGGCGGATGCCACACTAACGCTTAGTGCTGCAATTCAGTCACTGACTGCCGTGATCCCATCTCTGACTGCTCTCATGCAGACTCAGATTGAGGCCACGCGAGCACTGACTGCTGCCAACCTCGATGGTTCGTTCACATGTCCCCGGGGCTCTCACCGCGCCGCAGCAGGCCAGCAATCTGTGCTCCAGCAGATTGCTCCGGATGCTGAAGTGCTGCCCCGTGGGAGTGCCAGTGTGTTGGGCGAGCAGGGAGTTGCTGTCCTCTCTCACGATGACAGCATTCCTGCTGCCAACACTGTCACTTCTCCACTGCACTTGCCACCGCCTGTAGGACAGACTGCTGCCGCCCATGCAGAGTTGGTGCAGTCTGCAGCCGGGCCCTCCAGGCCCAGAACTGGTCGAGGCCGTCCTTCAGGGGCATCTGCAGTGTCAGGGTGTGACGATCAGCAGCCTTCCACCAGCCTTGCTGCAGCCACTGAGGTCCCATTACGGAGGAGCAGTAGGGTTAGAAGGGGGGAAGTGCGCAAGGGAAGGAGATCACCCTCGAAGGGCAAAAAGTAGGAGGTGTGACAAAATGCTGGTCATTTTTTTATTAAAGGCCGAGGTTCGTGGTCCAACTTTTGTCTAGTGTTTTGGACATTATCTCCAGGTTGTGAGAACCAGTTATGTTAATGACTGTTTTTTTGTGTTTATTTCTATGAGTTTGTCATGAGGAAATGACACACACAGAGTTTGTAAAATAAATAAGTTTGTGTATTCAAAATATACATGTTTGATGTTTGGAATCATTGGTGCCTTGGCTGGCTTAGGGGTTGCGTGCTGGGTTCATTGATGTTGTTAGCAATGGCAGAAGCCATTTCCACAGCAGGGGCCCTAGAAGCGGCTTGCTATCAGCCGTTGACGGACGGCCCTTGCAGTTTCACCATTGTGGGCCGCCCTCCCGCCTTGGTGCTGCTGATGATCATCCTCCTCGTCCTCTTCCTCCTCCTCCTCTGGTGGTGCTCCAAGGCCTGGTGGCATTGGCTGGGTCCTGACGATTGCCATGTTATGCAACATGCAGCACACAACTACGAAGTTGGATACTCGCTCAGGCAAGTACTGCAGGGCTCCTCCAGAATGGTCGAGACAGCGGAACCGTTGCTTCAGCACGCCGATTGTGTGCTCAATGATGTTCCTGGTAGCTTGATGGCTCTCATTGTACCGCAGCTCAGCAGGGGTGTTGGGCGTACGGAGCGGTGTCATCAGCCAGGTGCTCAATGAATACCCCTTGTCCCCGAGAAGCCAACCAACTGGCTGATGCGGTGCCTCAAAGTTCTGCCACAGTAGTCTGGCGCAGGATGAAAGCATCGTGGCAGCTGCCAGGATAGTGGGCATTGACAGCGAGTATCAGCTGTCTGTGGTCACAGACCAACTGAACATTCAAGGAATGGAACCCCTTTCTGTTCCGGAATTCCTCGGCATTCTCATGTGGAGCACGCAAAGCCACATGCGTGCAGTCAATGGCGCCCTGCACCATGGGGAAGCCCGCTATCCTCGCAAAGCCCAGAGCGCGGTCACGCTGCTTGTCTGGGGTCATGGGGAAAGAGATGAACTCTCGTCTCCTTTTAAAGAGGGCATTTGTGACCTGCCGGATGCAGCAATGCACCGCGAACTGGGAGATATTGGCGAGGTCCCCAGCAGCAGCTTGAAATGAGCCAGTAGCATAGAAGTTGAGAGCCACTGTGACCTTCACTGCCACCGACAGAGACGTCCTGGACCTCAGTTGAGGCTGCAGATCTGGCTGCAGCAGGTGGCAGAGCTCAGTGACCACCTCCTTGCTGAATCGCAGCCTTCGCAAACACAGCTCCTCAGACATATGAATGTAGGAGAGCTGTTCACGATATACCCTGGGAGGGTAAGCTCTCCTGTACATACGCCTGTTGGCCCTCCTCCGTCTGGCCATCATTGCCACTCTCTCTCTGCGTCTCTGTGTCCTCCGATTCAGCTGGAGCAGGACGACGCCCCCAATCAGTGCAGCCCCCATATTCTCTTTGCAAGCAAAGTTATGAAGGACAGCAACCAAAGTAGCAGCGAAGTTAGGATCAGTAGGCAAAACTACCTCACAAAGCGTTGACTCAATGCAGAAGTCTCTCTCTCTCTCCGAATCTCTCTCTCTCTCTCTCTCAGAACGAGTGGTGCAAAAATGTCAACCACAGAAAAAGACAGGAAGAGGCCCCCTTTAAATAGCGCCCCCCCCCAGCCCCACAGCGATTGATAGCGTTCCAGTCTTCCGGTCGTTGGATGCGCCAGGCGGTAAGGCAGGGGGCGCCACTCAATTTCCGCTCCGGGGCGCCACAAGGGCGTTGTACCATGGAATGACGTCACAATCTGCGTGCGCAGGTGGTCGCAGCGGTAAGGTTTAGCGCCGCCGCACAATGTCTAGTTAAGTTCCCGAGCGGCGCAAACATCGCTGCGCCCGGGCGCTAGCGGCTTTGCACCCCATTAGCGCCCTCTTAAGGCGCTAACGGGAGGCGCAACCAACTGAATTTTTACCCCTATGACTCTATGACATACACACACAGACGCACGCACATACACACCCACACATATATACACACACCCACACCCACCCACCCACACAACCTCTGGGTTTCACATCTGGAGTGTAGCAAAATAATATAAACTCTGAATAATGTGATACTTCTGATCTTGCAGTTGCACTTACTAAATAAAATAACATCTGTAATTATCGCCTATCATCGACTACTAGTCATTATAACATAAGAAGCCTTGGTGTATGCACGTGTGTGCGTATGTATTTGTGTGTGTGTTATATAAAATATATCTATCTGTGTGTACTGCAGATGTGAAACCCAGAGGTCGTGTGTCTGTGGGCGTGGTGTGTGTCTGTTTGTCTCTCTATGTATATATCTCTATCTCTGTATGTGCCGGGGCTGTCAGAGCGTGTGTCAAGCTGTGGGATATAGTGCTGTTCGTGCCCAGTTCAAATTCTCTTCATTCTCCGCTCCCATCAATTATGTCTTTCAGTACATAAGGCACCAACTTGTTTGTCAACGCATGAACTCAACACAGCAACACACTTCACCACTGGAAATAAATTGGGAAATAACAGGTTTAGGGAAAGGTCACTCGGATATCGAGTTTAAGGACCGTCCTAGGGGACTGGGGTATTTCACTTTGGAAAAGCATAGACTTTGAGAGATATCATTGAGGTCTTTATAATTAATGAAGGGATTAGATTCATTCTACGTGGAGAGATTATTTGAGCTAGATCGGCAGGGGAAGCCTGGGGCATTAGGACTAGTTATGCAAACAGAGTTAGGTGTCGCAAAGTTTTAATTTTCACGGAACATCATAGATTTCTGCAATAAACTGCCAGTGTGTACAGTGAGTGGACGAGTTACTGTGAGTGGACACAGTTGTATAGTGGCTATGTTACTGGACTAATAATCCAGGGATCGTGAGTTCAAATCCCACCATGGCAGTTTGAGAATTTGATATCCGTTTACAAATAAGCTGGAAATAAATATCTGATGTCAGTAAAAGTGACCATGAAACTGTTGGATTGTCTTAAAAACCCAATTGGTTCACTAATGTCCTTTAGGGAAGGATACCCCGGTCTGGGCCTATACGTGACTCCAGTCCCACACCAACTTGGTTGACTCTTAACTGCCCTCTGAAGTGGCCTAACGATCCCTTGGTGAGTTGTCATGAGCGCCTCGCACTCGACCGAGAGACACCCAGCCTTACACACTTATATCAAACCGCTGCAAAGAATCACCATACGGACTGCAGCGGTTCAAGGAGAAGGCAACTAGGGGATGGGCAATAAATGCCGGCCTTGCCAGCAACGCCCACATCCTGAGAATCAATTAAAAAAAGGAGACATCTGGAGGCATGGAAGGTAGGCGGGTTAATGGGGGGGATTGGGACCAGTTTCTGTGCTCTCTGAAGAAGCTTACTTGGTCGCCTGTTGTATTTACAAGTAGGTAACCAAAGAAATGCATCTTTTCCAGATTCAATTTGACCACAGCGGGGAAATGTGTCTGGACGGGATCTACATGGCCCTGTGTGCACAGGAGAGCTGTGCTCACTCAGTATTCGGTCATCCTGAGAGAAGATTTCTTGTCTGGGATTTACTTACATATGTGCCTAACAAAATGAAAGAATGAACAAATTTGCATTTCTACAGCGCCTTTCATGACTTCAGGATGTTCTGAAGCGCTTCACAGCCAATGAAATACTTCTGAAGTGTTGTCACTGTGGTAATGTAGGAAACGCCGCAGCCAATTTGCACACAGCAAGATCCCACAAACAGCAATTTGGTAATGACCAGATAATCTGTTTTTAGTGATGTTGATTGAGGGATAAATATTGGCCCCAGGACACCGGGGAGAACTCCCCATCTATTCTTAGAAATAGTGCCATGGGATCTTTTACATTCACCTGAGAGGGCCTCGGTTTAACATCTCATCCGAAAGACAGCACCTCCGACAGTGCAGCACTCCCTCAGTACTGCACTGGGAGTGTCAGCCTGGATTATATGCTCAAGTCTCTGGAGTGGGGCTTGAGCCCACGACCTTCTGACTCAGAAGCGAGAACACTACCCACTGAGCCACGGCTGATGCCTATGAAAGCAGCCCATCATGGCATTTGTAAAGTCCTTGGGCCGTATTGGAGCTTTTTGACTTAAGAACGTAAAAAAAAAGGTCCATCAGATGCACTCCTTTCACAACCCGTGTATGATCTACCCCTCCCACTTAATCTTGCAAGGGAAGGTTCTGTGTGAATGCTCCCTGATGCACAAACTCCAGAATACTCACCCATCCTCACTATTCACCTCTGCCCTCCAGACAGACTTGATAATGTTGCCACCATCTGCATAAAAAAGATCAGATGATAAACATTTCCTGCATATGTAGTGTGGTGTTGAAAGAGAACATGAGCTATAATTACACGCCTCAACACTGATTGTGTCTCTCCTTGGTTTTGCTTTTTTGACTGGAGCCTTCTGTAACTTAATCCCCTCTAAGAGCGGGGCAGTACTATCAGACACTCCGGAATCATCATGTCACAAAAAAAAAATTAATTTCTATTTGAAATATAAATAGTAGCTTTGGGAGAGGCAGCCTGTCATTAAACATCAATTAGCTTCCTGTTGTAGTTGATTCCCAACTCCAAAAAACACATTACATGCCGGTCCCTCAGAGACCAAGGGACAGAACGGTGGTATTTTCTCAAAGAGGTGATGGTCCTTCTCTAGGGGCTGTTGGACCATCTCTAGGGGCTGGTGGATCATCTCTAGGGTCTGGTGGATCATCTCTAGGGGCTGGTGGACCATCTCTAGGGGTAGATAGACCATCTCTAGGGGCTGATGGACCATCTCTAGGGGCTGATGGACCATCTCTAGGGGCTGATGGACCATCTCTAGGGGCTGTTGGACCATCTCTAGGGGCTGGTGGACCATCTCTAGGGTCTGGTGGACCATCTCTAGGGTCTGGTGGACCATCTCTAGGGTCTGGTGGCCCATCTCTAGGGGCTGATGGATCATCACTAGGGGCTGGCGGACCATCTCTAGGGGCTGGTGGCCCATCTCTAGGGGCTGATGGATCATCACTAGGGGCTCCTGGACCATCTGTAGGGGCTCCTGGACCATCTGTAGGGGCTCCTGGACCATCTGTAGGGGCTCCTGGACCATCTCTAGGGGCTCCTGGACCATCTGTAGAGGCTGATGGACCATCTCTAGGGGCTCCTGGACCATCTCTAGGGGCTGATGGATCATCTCTAGGGGCTCCTGGACCATCTCTAGGGGCTGATGGATCATCTCTAAGGGCTGGTGGAAAATCTCTAGGGGCTGACGGACCATCTACAGAGGGTGTTGGTTGACTTCCAGTCCGTTGTCCTATTCTTCTCCTGCCAGTGAGCTTCTCCTCTCTTTGGTGGTGGTGAGTATTTATTATTTGACATTAGTTGGCTGATTGAAAAGTGACTGGGGCAGTCAGCACCCGGGAAATTCTCTAAATTACACAATAGTTATTCAAAACAAGCAAACACCTCAATACGTTTATTTTATAAAACTTCTACTGGTTACAAATCTGTCGATTCACTTTGTACTTTCCATTTGTTTCCTTCCTGTCTCATTATGATTGTGTTGCATAGAGTGGCCATTTGTCCATTAATCTATTTGGTGCTGGCATTGAGGTTTCCAAAAGAGATAAACAACAAAGTTAGAGAGTAAAGCTCCCTCTAAACTGTCCCATCAAACACTCCCAGGGCAGGTACAGCACGGGTTAGATACAGAGTAAAGCTCCCTCTACACTGTCCCATCAAACACTCCCAGGGCAGGTACAGCACGGGTTAGATACAGAGTAAAGCTCCCTCTACACTGTCCCATCAAACACTCCCAGGGCAGGTACAGCACGGGTTAGATACAGAGTAAAGCTCCCTCTACACTGTCCCATCAAACACTCCCAGGACATCCTGGTACAGCACGGGTTAGATACAGAGTAAAGCTCCCTCTACACTGTCCCATCAAACACTCCCAGGGCAGGTACAGCACGGGTTAGATACAGAGTAAAGCTACCTCTACACCGTCCCATCAAACACTCCCAGGGCAGGTATAGCATAGGTTAGATACGGAGTAAAGCTCCCTCTACACTCCCATCAAACACTCCCAGGACAGGTAGAGCACGGGTTAGATACAGAGTAAAGCTCCCTCTACACTGTCCCATCAAACACTCCCAGGACATCCTGGTACAGCACGGGTTAGATACAGAGTAAAGCTCCCTCTACACTGTCCCATCAAACACTCCCAGGGCAAGGACAGCACGGGTTAGATAGAGAGTAAAGCTCCCTCTACACTGTCCTATCAAACACTCCCTGGCCATTCTTCACATGTGGTACCCAACAGTGAACATCAACTGCATGGGCATCACAGTTGCGTTACCGTAACTCAATGTGGCGCAAATCCCGTTTACGAACATAAATCGGATTTCTGTTGCACTTTCAACGAAGTCACGGCCGCAGAATTGGATGACATGCTGGAGTGGATGTCGGACTAAGATGGGCCTGAATGTCCTCCCTCATCTGTGTCGATTATTTGTGAACTGAAGCTCTGGCTGAGACCAGTGAACCCAGCATGGGGCGGCGTGGGAACTGGAGCTTCCTGGTCTGAATCAAGGCTGACACTCCTAGTGCAGAACTGAGGGTGTGCTGCACTATCAGGGGTGCCGTCTTTCGGATGAGACGTTAAACCAAGGCCCCGTCTGCCCTCTCAAGTGGATGTACAAGATCCCACGGCACTATTCTGAAGAAGAGCAGGGGAGTTCTCCCTGGTGTCCTGGCCAATATCTATCCCTCAACCAACATCACTAAAACAGATTATCTGGTCATTATCACATTGCTGTTTGTGGGACCTTGCTGTGCACAAATTGACTGCCGCATTTCCTGCATTACAACAGGTGACTACACTTCAAAAGTTCTTCATTGGCTGTGAAGCGCTTTGGGACGCGAGGTGGTGACAGGCGTTATAGAAATGCAAGTTCTTTCTTTTCTGGGGTGGAGTTTCATGGGAGTCATTTATAAAATTTTTGAAAAGAATTGAAACTGATTTCTGTCACCAACCTGCTCATTGATTACAACCTTTTGATATGAATCACAGGAGCTCACAATTTAGGATAGAAATTCCAATCGGTGAGGATCATGAACACGTGTTTAATGTCCAATGTCGTTAGTAACAGGTTAAGTGAAGGGATAATGTCTGTATTAATATAGTACCCATAGGAAGCTGCAGCATAAGTACATGCAGCATTCGCCCATCGGAATTTCCATATTGTTGTAAAATAACCAACAACAACTTGAGTTTATATAGCGCCTTTAATGTGGGAGAAAATGTCCCAGGATGCCATGTTTCCTACATTACAACAGTGGCTACACTTCAAACAGTACTTCAATGGCTGTAAAGTGCTTTGGGACATCCTGAGATTGTGAAAGGCGCTATATGAATGCAAGTCTTTTCTTTCTTGAATCAGAACAGAAAGATGGAGACAGGAGGAGCTGTGTAACTGAAAACATTGTGTGAAAAATATTCACTGGGGAATTTTCATGAAAAGCGCAGACCAGGTTGAGCAAGACTTATTCGATTCATGTGCCATGTTTACAGTCTCTTCTTTCTTTGGCCGTGAAATTGCTCGGCAGCTTTTGCCAGTCTTCTGTACTGAATGCACCAGGAGAACGACAGACCTCAGAGGGAGACAGTGGAGAGCTGGTTATGCTGGGGTTATGACTCAAGGGAGTTCGGGACCTTTATCTTTATTTTCATTTTTTAATTCCAAAGTTTACGGCCCAGGCAGCTGAAGGCACGGCCACCAATGGTGGAGTGAAGGAAATCAGGGATACTCAAGAGGCCAGAATTGGAGGAGCGCAGCGATCTTGGAGGATTAAAGGGCTGGAGGAGGTTATAGAGTTAGGGAGGAGTGAGGCATCGGAGGGATTTGAAAACAAGGATAAGAATTTTAAAAGTGAGGCGTTGCCAGACCAGGAGCCAATGTAGGTCAGCGAGTACAGGAGTGATGGGTGAATGGGATTTGTTGTGAGTTAGGACATGGGCAGCAGAGTTATGGTTGAGCTCAAGTTTATGGAGGGTGGAGATGTGAGGCTGGCCAGGAGAGCATTGGAATAGTCAAGTCTGGAGGTAACATAAGAACATAAGATCATGGCTAATCTTTGACCTCAACTCCACTTTCCCGCCCGATCCCCATATCCCTTGATTCTTGATTCCCCTAGAGTCTAAACATGTATCTATCACAGCCTTGAATATACTCAACAACTCAGCATTCACAGCCCTCTGGGGCAGAGAATTCCAAAGATTTACAACCCTCTGAGTGAAGAAATTCCTCCTCATCTCAGTCTTAAATGGCCGACCCCTTATCCTGAGACTATGCCCCCTAGTTCTAGACTCTCCAGCCAGGGGAAACAACCTCTTAGCATCTACCCTGTCAATCCCCCTCAGAATCTATATGTTTCAATGAGATCACCTCTCATTCTTCTGAACTCCAGAGAGTATAGGCCCAATCTTTCAATCTCTCCTCATAGGCCAACCCTCTCATCCCAGTGATCAATCTAGTGAACCTTCATTGCACTACCTCCAAGGCATGTATGTCCTTTCTCAGATAAGGAGGCAAAAACTGTGCACAGTAATCCAGGTGTGCTCTCACTAAAGCCCTGTACAATTGTAGTAAGACTTCCTTACTCTTATACTCCAACCCCCTTGCAATAAAGGCCAGCATGCCATTTGCCTTCCTTATTGCTTGCTGTACCTGCATGCTAACTTTCTGTGTTTCCTGTACGAGGACACCTAAATCTCTTTGAACACCAACATTTAATAGTTTCTCACCATTTAAAAAATATTCTGTTTTTCTATTCTTCCTACCAAAGTGAATAATCTCACATTTCCCTACATTATACTCCATCTGTCACCTTATTACCCACTCACTTAACCTGTCTATATCCCTTTGCAGACTCTTTGGGCTGGATTTTGTCAACGGGGACGTGATGGAGGCGGGACTCCCACTTTTTGGGTTGTAGTCCTGCCTCCATCGACTTGTGGCCAACCCACTGTATTTTCCCTTGATTTACCTTGTTAAGCCCGCCCAGCGGGCTTAGCAGGCCAATCAAGGGTCCCTTGGATACAGGTGACGTCAGCCATTGAAATTTCATCTGTCAAGAGCTTTTGACAGATGAAATTTCAGCGTTTGACAGCTCTGTGAAGCTGTCAAACACTGACAATATGATTTCTAACGTGAGTCCCTGTACTTAGACTCAGTTAGAAATCAATCCAGCACAGAAAGCAGAGACTGCAGCTTTTGACAGCTCCGCGGCCATTCTGCTTTCTGTGCCGTGGATGTGAGGGACTCCCGACACCTTAAGGAAGCTAGCCTGCAGGACAAAGTTAAGGTAAGTAAAAGTTCTTAAAACACTTTACACACACCAAACACACTTACCTCTGCACTCATGCACCCATCACTCAACTGCACACCGGACATCTCGACCCCTCCAAGCCCTCCAGACTGACGATCCGGCTTGCTAAATCGGCGTGGTTCGGACCTGTCGGGAAGCCCACACTTCAGGGCTAAAAATAGGGATTAGGCAAAAAACTGCCTGTTAACTACCTGTTAACAGGCAGTTTATTGGCACTAATCCCCTTCCTGCCTCGGGGAGGCGGGTCCCAGCACAGGTCGGGTACCTGCCTCCTGTGAAACTGGCATGGAGGCGGGTTGGGGGCGGGATGGGTTCGGGACCCCCGAATCTGCTATTTTCAAACCAAACCCGCCTCCACGGGCCGGTGAAAATTGAACCCTTTGTGTCCTCCTCACAACTTGCTTTCCCACCTAGCTTTGTATTGTCAGCAAGCTTGGATACATTACACACACTCCCTTCATCTAAGTCATTGATATAGATTGTAAAAAGCTGAAGCTCCAGCACTGATACTTGCGGATTGACAGGGTAGATGCTGAGAGGTTGTTTCCCCTGGCTGGAGAGTCTAGAACTAGGGGGCATAGTCTCAGGGGGCACAGCCTGCCAACCGGAAAATGACCACCCGTTTATTACTACTCTGTTTTCCGTCTGTTAACCAATCCTCTATCCATGCTAATATATTACCCCAACCCCATGAGCCCTTATCTTGCATTGCAATCTTTTATGTGGCACCTTATCGAATGCCTTTTGGAAATCCAAATATACTACATCTACTGGTTCCCCTTTATCAACCCTGCTAGTTGCATCCTCAAAAAACTCTAATAAATTTGTTAAACATGATTTCCCTTTTATAAAACCATGTTGACTCTGCCTAATCATATTATGATTTTCTAAGTGCCCTGTTACCACTTCCTTAATAATGGATTCCAGCATTTTCCCGACAACTGATGTCAGGCTAACTGGCCTGTAGTTCCCTGTTTTCCTGTTAGCAGGGTTACATTTGCTACCTTCCAAACTGCTGGGACCGCTCTAGAATCTAGGGAACTTTGGAAGATCACAACCAATGCATCCACTATCTCTGCAGCCACCTCTTTTAGAACCCTAGGATGTAGGCCATCAGGTCCAAGGGATTTATCGGCTTTTAGTCCCGTTAGTTTCTCAAGTACCTTTTCTCTGCTGATATTAATTACTTTAAGTTCCTCACTCTTATTAGCCCCTTGGTTCCCCACTATTTTTGGGAACAAAGGCATGGATGAGGGTTTCAGCAGCAGATGAGCTGAGGCAGGGGCGGAGTTGGGCGATGTTATGGAAGTGGATATAGGTGGCCTTGGTAATGGCGCGGATATGTCATCGGAAGCTCATCTCGGGGTCGAATACAACATCAACGTTGCAAACGGTCTGTCTCAGCCTCAGACAGTTGCCAGGGAGAGGGATGGAGTCGATTGATAGGGAATGGAGTTCGTGGTGGGGACCGAAGACAATGGCTTTGGTTTTCCCAATATTTAGTTGGAGGAAATTTCTGCTCATCGGACAAGCAGTCTGACAAATCAGAGACAGTGGAGGGGTTGAGAGAGGTGGTGGTGAGGTAGAGCTGGATGTTGTCAGCGTACATGTGGAAACTGACGCTGTGTTTTCGGATGATGTCGCCAAGGGGCAGCATGTAGATGAGAAATAGGAGGGGGCCAAGGATAGATCCCTGGGGAACACCAGAGGTAACGGAGTGGGAAGAGAAGCCATTGAAGGTGATTCTCTGGCTACAACTGGATAGATAAGAATGGAACCAGGCGAGTGCAGTCCCACCCAGCTGGACAACGAGGAGAGGCGTTGGAGGAGGATGGAGTGGTCAACCATGTCAAAGGCTGCAGACAGGTCGAGAAAGGTAAGCAGGGATAGATTACCATGGCCACAGTCACAAAGGATGTAATTTGTGACTTTGATAAGGGCCATTTCCGTACTGTGGCAGGGGCGGAAACCTGATTGGAGGGATTCAAACATGGAGTTGCGGGAAAGATTGGCACGGATGTAGAAGGCAACAGCATATTCAAGGACTTTGAAGAGGAGAGGGAAGTTGGAGATGGGGCTGTAGTTTGCAAGGACAGAGGGGTCAAGGGTGGATTTTTTGAGGAGAAGGTGATGACAGCAGATTTGAAGGGAAGGGGGACAGTATCTGAAGAGAGGGAACCATTAACAATATCAGCTAACATGGGGGCCAGGAAGGGAAGTTGGGTGGTCAGCAGTTTGGTGGGAATAGGGTTGAGGGAGCAGGAAGTGGGTCTCCTGGACAAGATGAGCTCAGAGAGGGCATTAGGGGAGATGGGAGAGAAACTAAAGCAAGATGAGGAGTCCAAAAATGTGCGGGTTAGGTTGATTTGGCTAAGATAAATTGACCCTTAGTGTTAGGGGGGGATTAAATATGTGGGGTTACGGGGATAGGATAGGAAGGGATATGTTAGGGGGAATTAAATACGTGGGGTTACGGGGATAGGGGGGGGATATGTGTCGGTGCAGGCTCGATGGGGATTCTGTGTGAGAAAGCAGGGACAGGGTACTGGATTTGGATGATCAGCCATGATCGTATTGAATGGTGGAGCAGGCTCGACGGGCCGAATGGCCTACTCCTGCTCCTAGTTTCTATGTTTCTATGTTTCTATGAGAGGTCAGTGCTAGGGCAGAGGGGACCTTAGTGGAAAAGTTTGGCCCAGTGGGCTCAGGGAAGGGAGGGAAGTGGCAGAAGTAGCTGAACGAATGGTCTCAATCTTAGTGTCAAAGAAGTCCATGAGCTCCTTGGACTTATTGTTGGAGGTGAGGGTGGAAGGGGCAGAGCCCACCCTTGTTCCGTATCCCTTGATCCTGTTACCCAACAAAATTCTATCGATCTCAGCCTTGTAAATTACAAATGACCCCCAGCATCGAAAGCCTTTTGGGAGAGAAGTTTCCAGATTTCCACTCCCCACCGATAAAGAAAGGAGAGGGAAAAATAAAAAAAACCTTCCTTTTATATAACATCTGATCACATTTCACACACAATGGATTACTTTGAAGTGCAGTGACCGTAAGTGCTGGCAATCAGGTCTCACAAACAGCAATGAGATGAATGAGCCGTTAATCTGTTTAAGAGCGGAATGTTCAGCAGAAGTCCCTGCGTCTTCTTTGGATAGTGCCACGGGATCTTTAACATCCACCGGAACTAAAACAGACAGACATCTCACCCCCATACTCTTTGATGCAATTGATGCCGTTGCTTGATTTGTTCATAAATAGCCCTTCCCGTCGACAGCAGAGCTAATTTTCTGATTAATCACTGTGGGAAGTAGCCTTGCTCGCTGGCTGGGCACATTGGGAAATCTCTGGCATGCTGCGAGGAACCTGCCTTTGTGTGATTCTTCCTCTTTTTAAAAATTAATTCTTGGGATGTGGGCGTTGCTGGCAAGACCAGCTTGAAATCCTCATCGCCAATTGCCCTGAGAAGGTGGTGGTGGACTTCTCCTGATACGTTGCGTAGTGGGTTTGATTCGACTGAGTGGGTTCAGAGGGCAGTTAAGAATCAACCACGTTGGTGTGGGACTGGAGTCATGTAAAGGTCCAGACCGGGTAAGGACGGCAGGTTTCCTTCCCTAAAGGACATTAGTGAATCAATTGGGTTTTTACGACAATCCTGACAGCTTCATTGGCTGTAAAGCGCTTTGGGACGTCCTGAGGTAGTGAAGGGCACTATAGAAACGCAAGTTTTTCTTTCTCTTCTTCGTCACTTTTATTGATACTAGTTTTTGGTTTCCTGATTTTTTTTAAACTGAATTCAATTTCTCAAACTGCTGTGGTGGAATTTGAACTCTCACTCTCTGGATTACTAGTCCAATAACATAACCACTACGCTACTATACACACCTTGCCATCTCTGTCAAAGCCTCAGGCCTGTTCTTAGCGCCTTCCCACTGCAAGGCACCCAAGCCCCATGTTGGCCAGGTAGCTTCAGCCGACTGCTGCCAAAGAGTCCCTTTCATCCCAGCCTCTCGACACCTGCGGCATTCATAGGGGTAAAACAGACCTAAAGAGACTGGCAGCAAATACACCGGGCCTTGGGCGTAACAAGGCAAAGGAGTTGTGGGACCGGCCAGAAATGGTGGGAGGTCTAATCGTTCACTCCCTGCGCCCGATACTGAGTGCATGATGCTGTAAATCATCATCTCATTGGTTCTTTCCTTCTGAGAACCAAAGGTCTCCCTTTGATCTGACAGCTGGTGGGAGGATGGTACAAGTCAATCCCTGCTGAATGATAAGGTCGACCTGCGCTAGAGGGGACAGATGTAGAACGCAAACACACTTAGCATTTCAGAGAGAGACATACAGCTTTTAAAATGCTGACTGAAACACTTCAAGTCAGCACAGGAAAAATTCTACAAAGATATATCTTCTTTTTAATGGGGTGAATTGAAATGTTTTAAAATTTGGATTACACCACATTTATACAGTGAAACACCTTGACTTAAATTGCTCTATAATCTGTCTGTGTCCCGCAGCCTCTGAAACTCACACAGCAGGTAGAATTGAGAAAATCAGTGCCAACCGAGAAATGACTGTGTTGTGGAAGAATGAGTGTGTTCACGGTTGTGTGTGTAAGATTGCGTGTGCTCAGCTGTTTTCAAGTTGTGATCACAAGTGGGAGTCAGTCGATACCAGCTGGGTTTGTAGATTCGCCTGTTTCTGGCCTTTAGTAACATGGGAATTGCTAGACATCCTCTTGAAAGGATGCCTTCTACCATCCTTTCAATAGCTGCAATATCCTTTTTCTACTGTGGCAACCAGAATTGTACACATTATTCTAAGTGCAGTTGCACTAATGATTTATAAAGTGCCAGGATGACCTCACTATTTCGACTCAACATTGACTTTTAAATCCTTCCCAAAATCTTATTTGCTTTACTCACTGCTGCTGAGCATTGTTGCGTGAACAACTGGGAGTTTGGTAAGTGTGGGAGTTCGGTGAAGTGGAGGAAGGAGGTGCTTGCTTTTCCTAACTTCTCCCGCAGAGCGGCGGCGGACCTGAGTGGGAGAGACCGAGGCCCGAGAGCGGGGATAAAAGCAGCAACAGACCTGCATCAACAAGAGAAAATGGCAGTGTGACGTCACAGGTAAGGCAGGTAAGTGATTGGTCATGACTGTGGGCTAAGTTTTAAGTTAACATATAACATATAACTAAATTTTAAAGACTAAACTTAATTTAATTAATTTAATAAACTAAAGGAGGTAAATAATTTGATTAACACTAAACTAATTAATTAAATAAATAAAATAATGGGAGAACAGGCAATGTGTTGCTGCTGCAATATGTGGGAGCTTGTGGGCATTTTTGTCCAGGGTGACTACATCTGCGGTAAGTGTCTGCGGCTCGAGGAACTTCGGCTCCGAGTTGAGGAGCTGGAGCCCGAGCTGCAGACATTGCGAGACATCAGGGAGGGAGAAAGTTACCTGGACCTTTTGCTCCAGGAGGCAGCCACACCCCTTAGATTAAATACTTTAGAATTGACACGTGGTCAGGGACAGGAGGGTGTGACTGCGAGTAAGGCAGGTACGGGGATCCAGGAGGTAGTATTGCAGGAGCCTCAGTCCCTGCACTTGTCCAATAGATTTGAGGTTCTTGCAACCCTAGTGGACAAGTGCGAGGACTGTGGGGAGGACGAGCAAACTGACCACGGCACCGTGGCACAGGAAGCCGTTCAAGTGGGGGGAGTAAAAAGGAAGGTGGTTGTAGTAGGCGACAGTATAGTTAGGGGGATAGACACTGTTCTCTGCAGCCAGGAGCGTGAGTCCCGAAGGCTATGTTGCCTACCCGGTGCCAGGGTAAAGGACATCTCCTCCGGGCTGGAGAAGAACTTGGAGTGGGAGGGGGAGGATCCAGTTGTCGTGGTCCACATAGGTACCAATGACATAGATAGGACAAAGAAAGAGGTTCTGCTGAGAGAGTTTGAGCAGCTAGGGACTAAATTAAAAAGCAGAACCACAAAGGTCATAATCTCTGGATTATTACCGGAGCCATGAGCAAATTGGCATAGAGTCAATAGGATCAGGGAGATGAATGCGTGGCTCAAAGATTGGTGTGGGAGAAGTGGGTTTCGATTCGTGGGGCACTGGCACCAGTACTGGGGAAAGAGAGAGCTGTTCCGTTGGGACGGACTACACCTGAACCATGCTGGGACCAGAGTTCTAGCGAATCGAATAACTAGGGAGGTAGATAGGGCTTTAAACTAAATAAGGGGGGGTGGGGGGGAGGGTCCCGGTGGAGAGAAATCTAGAATGCTAAAGAGAAAAGACAAGGAAGAATTGCAGGAAAGTGATTGGGATAAGGATAACCAGATTGTGTCAGGAAGGGACAGAGCGTACAAACAAAGGAGTGCACTAACAAATAGGGTCCGGGTAAGAAAAAATGGTAATAAGACAAATAGGGCCATAGTACAAAAAAATGTTAAGATGTCTAAAAATGTTAAGACAAATCTAAAGGCACTGTATCTGAATGCACGAAGCATTCGTAATAAGGTAGACAAATTAACAGCGCAATACGATATAATTGTGATTACGGAGACATGGTTGCAGGGTGACCAAGGCTGGGAGCTGAATATCCAAGGATATTCGATATTTAGGAAGGACAGGCAAAAAGGAAAAGGAGGTGGGGTGGCATTGTTAGTAAAGGATCAAATCAGAGCAATAGTGAGAAAGGATATTGGCTCAGAAAATCAAGATGTAGAATTAGTCTGGGTGGAGCTAAGAAGCACCAAGGGGCAGAAAACATTGGTGGGAGTTGTCTATAGGCCTCCAAAGAAGTAGTGGTAATGTAGGGGATGGCATCAAACAGGAAATTATGTGAAGGAAATAGCCATATTCCAAGAAATACATCATCCTATGAACAGATTTTGATATTATTAATACAAGACATGTTTGCGCCTCCCGTTAGCGCCTTAAGAGGGCGCTAATGGGGCGCAAAGCAACTAGCGCCCGGGTGCGGCACCACCCATGCCTCCCGCGAAAATCAGCGGGAGGTTAGCGGCGGCGCTAACCGGTGGCGCCCTGTGGCGCTGCGCCGCCGGCGATGACGTCATTGCCATGCGCAGCGCCCCGCTCGCGCTCCGGCCGCGATCTTCAGTAGCGCCCCTTGACTTACCGCCGGACGCTATGTCCGACGGGGTCAGGGGGGCCTACCTGCGGCCGGGGCGGCGCTAGTTAAAGGGGAGGTGGCGGGCGGCCATTTTTGTTGCTGGCTGCCTGCCAGCACCTGCTCCCGTTGCTGTCCGCGGCCCCCGTGAAGCCCCCCCAGCGTGAAGTGCCGGCTGCGCTCCAAGAGCCCGGCACTTCTCTTGAGTGTTGGGCTCTTTTGCCGGCACTCCCGATCCCCGGGGGCCCAGTTGGGCCCTGGTTCGCGCTGCGCAAGGCCCTTCCCCTTTAAGAAGTAGTGCCCCGCTTCCCTCTTGGGGTGCAACCACTCAATTTCCGGCGCGGGGGCGCTAATTTTTATGGGGTGCTAAAAGTAGCGCCCCGGTGAAGTTAGCGCCCCAAAGGGGACGCGACTCAATTTTTCCCCCACTGAGTTTAAAAGTCTAGAAAGCCTCGGCGACACAGGCTGCAAACACAATACAGGCTTTTGAGATAAGATGGTTTGTTAACAAAAGCTGTAAAACACCACAAGCTTTGAAATGGGAGCTGGTTGGAAACACAAAAACAATGCCCCTATTGAAGCAAACCATTGATGCTTCCAGAAGGTCTGGAGTTTGGGAGAAACACAATGGAATGACCCAAGTAAAGTGTTAAAATCTAACACTTCGAACAAGAAACACAGAACATTAAAACAACCATATGCCTTCATAAAGTAACATCAAATAAGACAGGAAACATGATTAAATATGCAACCAATTGAGATAGCAAGAAAACAAGTAAATACCCTAAGAGAAGTGGTTTTGATTTACATATTGTAAAAGATACCTACAGAGAGGCTTTGAAAATATAATATCAATAGATGACACCAAGCAATTACATTGTGTTTGTATTGAACTTGGAACACCACGGAGTCATGACGTCTGGCCTACAAGCAGTTAAGTGATATTAAGAATTCACTAGAAAGACTTCCTAAGAATAGCATCAAAAGATAAATCTGTAATAACCATTTTATGATAGTTTTTGAAACACCTAAAGGTAGAGACAGAATTCTAAAAGTTGGCAGCTGAAATGACAGTAAGAATAAAAAAGAATTCAATAGAGTATCACTAGAAATAATTAGCTTACATCAGCAGGAAACTTCAAAGAAAATACCACTAAAAAAAGGTATAAAAATAGAGCTTTTCAGATAGAGAGTCAGAAGTCGCTGGCAGGGCAAGCGTTTCTCAACTTCACAGGCACGCTCTGTAAGTTTTCAACTCTGAGTCTCGGGTAATCAAGGTATTTGATTTTGGTGGATATTCTGGATTAAGAAATAAGTAGAAGTGTGGAAATGTAATGAAGTTAAGATTTGAGAATAAGATCTCTGATAAGAAATGTAAGCTATTTGTATTTTGAACGGTTAAAGTTGCGATTGACATACCAGCTGTTAACTAGATGTTGGTTCTTTAATAAATCTATATATTTTAAAATTGTCTCATGAGTATTTCTGTATCAATCTCGCAAACTCAATTTCTGTACACTCTTCAGTGAGGAGTTGCAGAATTCTGGGGGGTTTTCCAGACCCTCATAATATCCGGAAGGTTACAGTCTAGTTAAACTTGTTAAAAGTGCTATCCGGAGGACGGTAACATCTTCAGGCCATTCCTTTCCTTTAGGGAGAGATAGTCTGAACCTTTAGACCCAATTAAGCATCTCTAGGATTTGGCTACCGCTAACTTTAGTTGAAGGTGAACGTCTGGGGAATACGCCTGATCTGGGGTAGTCCGAAAGGGCTAGGACTTGTAATTATCCCTTCAATTAGAGATGCATGTAACAAGGGTACTACAATAATCATGGGTGACTTTAATGTACATATAGACTGGCCAAACCAAATTAGCAATAATACTGTGGAGGATGAATTCCTGGAGTGTGTACGAGATTTTTTTTTAGACCAGGTACGTTGATGAGCCAACTAGGGAACAGGCTATCCTAGATTGGGTATTGTGCAATGAGAAGGGGTTAATTAATAATCTTGTTGTGCGGGGTCCTTTAGGGAAGAGTGACCATAACATTATAGAATTCTTCATTAAGATGGAAAGTGAAGAAGTCCAATCCGAAACTAGGGTCCTAAATCTAAACAAAGGAAACTACGAAGGTATGAGGAGTGAGTTGGCTATGATAGATTGGGGAGCTTCATTAAAAGGCATGACAGTAGATAGGCAATGGCTAACATTTAAGGAACAAATGCATGAATTGCAACAGTTATACATTCCTTTCTGGTGCAAAAACACAAAAGGAAAAGCAGCCCAACCATGGCTAACAGAAAAAATTCAGGATAGTACTAGATCCAAAGAGGAGTCATATAAAGTTGCCATAAAAAGTAGCAAGCCTGAGGATTGGGAGCAGTTTAGAATTCAGCAAAAAAGGACCAAGAGATTGATTAAGAGGGGAAAAATAGAGTATGAGAGCAAACTTGCAAGGAACATAAAAGTGGACTGTAAAAGCTTCTACAAGTATGTAAAAAGAAAAAGATTAGTGAAGACAAATGTAGGTCCCTTACAGTTAGAAACGGGAGAATTTATAATGGAGAACAAGGAAATGGCAGAGCAATTAAACAAATACTTTAGTCTGTCTTCATGGAAGAGGACACAGATAACTTCCCAGAAATGCGAGGGAACCAAGGGTCTAGTAAGAAGGAGGAATTAAAGGAAATTAGTATTAGTAAAAAAATAGTGCTGAAGAAATTAATGGGACTGAAAGCCGATAAATCCCCAGGGCCTGATAATCTGCATCCCAGAGTACTAAAAGAGGTAGCCATGGAAATAGTGGATGCATTGGTTGTCATCTTCCAAAATTCTATACATTATGGAACAGTTCCTGCAGATTGGAGGGTGCCAAATGTAACCCCACTATTTAAAAAAGGAGGGAGAGAAAACAGGGAACGACAGACTAACATCAGTAGTAGGGAAAATGCTAGAGTCTATTATTAAGGATGTGATAACAGGACACTTAGAAAATATCAACGGGATTAGACTAAGTCAACATGGATTTATGAAAAGGAAATCGTGTTTGACAAAACTACTGGAGTTTTTTGAGGATGTAGCTGGTAGAATAGATAAGGGAGAACCAGTGGATGTGGTGTATTTGGATTTTCAGAAGGCCTTTGATAAAGTCTCACATAAGAGGTTAGTGTGCAAAATTAAAGCACATGGGATTGGGGGTAATATACTGGCATGGATTGAAAATTGGTTAACAGACAGGAAACAGAGAGTAGGAATAAATGGGTCTTTTTCGGGGTGGCAGGCGGTGACTAGTGGGGTACCGCAGGGATCAGTGCTTGGGCCCCAGCTATTCACAATATATATCAATGATTTGGATGAGGGAACCAAATGTAATATTTCCAAGTTTGCTGAAGACACAAAACTAGGTGGGATTGTGAGTTGTGAGGAGGATACAAAGAGGCTTCAAGGTGATTTAGACAAGTTGAGTGAATGGGCAAATACATGGCAGATGCAGTATAACGTGAATAAATGTGAAGTTATCCACTTCGGTAGGAAAAACAGAAAGGCGGAGTATTATTTAAATGGTGATAGATTGGGAAATGTTGATGTACAAAGGGACCTGGGTGTCCTTGTACACCAGTCACTGAAAGCAAACATGCAGGTGCAGCAAGCAGTTAGGAAGGCAAATGGTATGTTGGCCTTCATTGCAAGAGGATTTGAGTACAGGAGCAAGGATGTCTTACTACAGTTATATACAGAAATGAGAAGTCGCACAACACCAGGTTATAGTCCAACAGTTTTATTTAAAATTACGAGCTTTTGGAGCGCTGCTCCTTCTTCAGGTACAAGTACAGTGAGGGAATACAAATCGGCAGTATATATACACAGAGAGCAATTTGTCTGCAGAGATACAATCTGTTAGGAAGGCATTACATTAAAGACACCTCAGAGTACAGCTAAGACAATGAGGTGGGTCACGGGGTCCAACGTGTCAAATGTTGCCGTCTGCAGTTGAGCTCGTAATTTTAAATAAAACTGTTGGACTATAACCTGGTGTTGTGCGACTTCTCATTTTTGTCCACCCCAGTCCAACACCGGCATCTCCGCATCATGACAGTTATACAGGGCCTTGGTGAGACCACACCTGGAGTACTGTGTGCAGTTTTGGTCTCCTTACCTAAGAAAGGATATACTTGCCATAGAGGGAGTGCAGCGAAGGTTCACCAGACTGATTCCTGGGATGGCAGGACTGTCGTATGAGGAGAGATTGGGTCGACTAGGCCTGTATTTAGAAGAATGAGGGGATCGCATTGAAAAGTATAAAATTCTGACAGGGCTAGACAGACTGGATGCAGGGAGGATGTTTCCCCTGGCTGGGGGGCCTAGAACGAGGGGTCACAGTCTCAGGATACAGGATAGGACATTTAGAACTGAGATGAGGAGAAATTTCTTCACTCAGAGGGTGGTGAACCTATGGAATTCTCTACCACAGATGGCTGTGGAGGCCAAGTCACTGAATATATTTAAGAAGGAGATAGATAGATTTCTAGACACAAAAGGCATCAAGGGGTATGGGGAGAGAGCGGGAATATGGTATTGAGATAGAGGATCAGCCATGATCATATTGAATGGCGGAGCAGGCTCGAAGGGCCGAAAGGCCTACTCCTGCTCTTATTTTTCTATGTTTCTGTGTTTGCGATAGCTTCAATTTTTTGTCAATCAGGACCTCAGATCTCTTTCATTTTCCATGCATATTATTTTCTTTCCTTTTAAGTAATAGTCCCTTCCTGGAATTTTTGTCCCCATGAGAAGTAATTTACATTCCTCTAGATTGAATTTCATCTGCCACCTGTCTGCCCAATTCCCAGGAATATTGAAATCCTCCTGTAACTTATCCTGCTTAGCTTTGGAGTCCACCATCTTCATTAGCTTTGTATCATCTATAAGTTTGGCCTCTGTGCTTGTGAGGCCTAGCTCCAGATATGAAGATATTAAACAAAAGAGGTCCCAAAACAGACCCCTGTGGGACAGCACAGGTAATATTCTCCCAGGCTGATGACAATCCCTGTTCCACTACCCTCTAGGTTCTATCGGTCAACCAATTACATATCCATTGTAAATTATTTCCACTGATACCCGGTTTCTTTATTTTCAGTACCAGTCTTTCCAGAGGAACTGTATCAAAGGTCTTACTGAATTCTAACTACATCCACTGCATTAACATAAGAACATAAGACGTAGGAGCAGGAGTAGGTCATTTTGCATCTCGAGCCTGCGTCGCCATTCAATAAGATCATGGCTGATCTGATCTTGGCCTCAACTCCACTTCCCTGCCCGCTCCCCATAACCCTTGACTCCCTTACCATTCAAAAATCTGTCTATCTCCACCTTAAATATATTCAATGACCCAGCCTCCACAGCTCTCTGGGGAAGAGAATTCCAAAGATTCACGACCCTCTGAGAGAAGAAATCCCTCCTCATTTCCGTTTTAAATGGATGCCCCCTAGTTCTAGATTCCCCCACGAGGGGAAACATCCTCTCTGCATCTACTCTGTCAAGCCCCTTCAGAATCTTATATGTTTCAATAAGATCCCCTCTCATTCTTCTAAACTCCAATGAGTATAGGCCCAACCTGCTCAACCTTTCTTCATAAGACAACCCTTTCATCTCCGGAATCAACCTTGTGAACCTTCTCTGAACTGCCTCCAATGCAAATATATCCTTCCTTAAGTAAGGAGACCAAAACTCTACGCAATACTCCAGGTATAGTCTCACCAACGCCCTGTACAGTTGTAACAGGACTTCCCTACTTTTATACTCCATTCCCTTTGCAATAAAGGCCAGCACTCCATTTGCCTTCCTAATTACTTGCTATACCTGCATGCTAACTTTTTGTGATTCATGTACAAGGACCCCCAGATCCCTCTGTACCTCAGCATTACCATGATCAAGCTCCTTTGTCACACCCGCGAAAAAAACTGAGTTAGATTGGCAAGGCCGCCTTCAAGAACACATGTTGGCTATCTTTTATGATTTTCTTTCTATCCAGATGCTCCATGATCTTATCCTTAATAAGGATTTCCATAAGGTTACCCACAATGGACATCAAACCCACTGGCCTGTAGTTTGACAGGCCCACTCTCAGCTCATTGCCCCTATCACTGGGGATAGGCTATAGACCCCCAGACCAGAGTGAAAACCTTGATCTGGAACTGTGGGACAAGACAAGGAAGGCAAGGGACCAACTATAGTAGTTGGAGATTTCAATGTACAGGCCTTCTCAAGGGCTTAAAGTCGGTCCTCTTAACATTTGACAAATTTGTTTGTGTTTTGGTAACCTCTCCTATCCTTGTAATGTCAAATGTGATCACATGATCATCATTGGTACTTAAAGCCTCACCCGCCTTTGTGTTGGAGATTTGATCGTCTCTGTTACTCATAATCAAATCCCGGATGTTTTCTACCCTTGTTGGCTCTTTTACAAACATGAGTCATGAACAGTCTTCCAATAACTCAACAAAGCCCTTCCCTGTCTTCCCAGCAGAGACAAATTATTGTCCCAGTCAATTTCTGGTAAGTCTATAGCCTAACCCCAGTCATAGGGGCAGTGAGCTGAGAAGCCACAAATGATATCAGCCAGTGGCGGTTTGATCCAGTTACATTTGCCGCTGGCAAAGCATTGGTTTCCAGAGGCAGGGAGTGAGACCATTGCACGCACTGGTGTACCGTGTCCAATCAGAGAGGGAGGTTGCCATTTGTTAGGGATGAAGCAGAGGTCAGCTCTGAGAGGTGAAAGGCCAGCGGTGAAACCCACTGCATCGTCTAACCCTAAAGAAGGGATCGGTTGTTCTCACACCAGACTCGCGTGAATCCGCACAGTCTAAACCAGGTGACTGACAGTAAACCAGCAGCATAGTTGACTCATTAACCACGGTTGTGTGGCCGGGTTATGTCTGGCTGTATAATTAGAATTAATTTAGGAGCCAGTCCTGTGTGTTTGGATTCCACGTTAGTGGCGAAGCTCACTAGCAACTATACGCACCAAATAAAGACCCAGTGAAAGACACTGAACTGTGTTTGACTGGTGCTCCCAGATGATTAAGGAGACTGTCCTTACTCGCTGCAACAGTCTGATGCTGTGGGACACTGGGTACGAATGCTTATCATGCTGATCTGAAACTCCTCTCTCTGCTGTTTTAGCCCGTTTAAAATAAACAACAACTTGCATTTATATAGCGCCTTTAACGAAGTAAAACGTCCCAAGGTGCTTCACAGGAGCGTTATCAAACAAAATTAGACACCGAGCCACAAAAGGAGATGTTAGAGCAGACGACCAAAAGCTTGGTCAAAGAGGTAGGTTTTAAGGAGCGTCTTAAAGGAGGAGAGAGAGGTAGAGAGGCGGAGAGGTTTAGGGATGAAATTCCAGAGCATAGGGCCTAGGCAGCTGAAGGCACGGCCTCCAATGGTTGAGCGATTATAATCAGGGGTGCTCAAGAGGCCAGAATTAGAGGAGTGCAGATATCTCAGAGCATTGTGGGGCTGGAGGAGATTACAGAGATAAGGAGGGGTGAGGATTTGAAAACAGGGATGAGAATTTTAAAATCGAGACGTTGCTTAACCGGGAACCAATATAGGTCAGGGGTGATGGGTGAACAGGAGTTGGTGTGAGTTAGAACACAGGCAGCAGAGTTTTGGATCACCCCAAGTTTACATAGGGCAGTAAATGGGTTAATGCACCGTTTTGGAGAGCAGGGAGCGAGAATTCACAATAAGCATTTATCCCACATCATTTCTGGGTCTCTTTTTTCAAACAGTGAAATCCATCACACAAAGAGTTAATTGGAGTTTTCTTGCTGAGATCCGTCTGGTTGGGAGTAACTGTTAAATAACGGCGAGCGACTTTTACTCTGCCTCAGGCTCAATTGTCAAAAGCACAAGTCAACAATTCTGTAAAAACATCCGAGATCCAAATGTTTTGTAGGTAATCCGAGCGCAGGGCCCTCGGGGACCACTCGGTGCCGAATTCGGGTTTGGAAAAGTTTACTTTCTGAAGCCACTGGGGGGGATTCTGTGTAAATTTAAGACCTGGTAATTGTGATTGTGTGCAATAGTGTAAAACAGGAGATGGCGAGTCGGTGGCCCGTTTCACATTGCTCCTCATTGAAGTCAATGGAAATAAACATGGGGAGAGATGTGAAACGTGCTGCGGAATTGCTATCGTCCATTTCACACTGTCGCACAGAGTCAAGATCCACCCCACTGAGTGCTGCTTTCCTTTTATTTTGAATGAACCTCTTCCTTTCCTCTCCTTCCCCATTCCAATATTCTGCCTTTCTCTCCTAAATACATAGGGGGAGGGGGTCATTTCAAATAACCCCCAAAAGTGGCGTGAAGCTGGGAGCGGCTGTGCTCCCCCTCGCCCTGCCCCCGCTCCTCCCAAGGTGATTCTGTTGGTAGTACCCTCACCTCTGGGTGTCTCTCTGTGCGCGCGTATGTGGGTGTTTTGCACATGTCTGTGTGGGTATGTGTTTGTGTGTGTGCTATGTGTGTACTATGTGTGTGTGTCTGTGTGTGAGTGTGGGTGTCTGTGAAAGAGTGTTTGTGTGTGTCTGTGAGTGTGTGTGAATTTGTGTCTGCGTAATTGAGTGTGTAAGTGTGTGTCTATCTGACAGTGTGTGTCTATGTAAGTGTGAGTGTGTGTGTGTATCTGTGTGTGTCTATGTGAGTGAGTGAGTGAGTCTGTGTGAGTGAGTATGTCTGTCTGTGTGAGTGTGTGGGTGTATCTGTGTGTGTCTATGTGAGTGAGTGTGTAAGTGTGTGTCTATCTGACAGTGTGTGTCTACGTAAGTGTGAGTGTGTGTGTGTATCTGTGTGTGTCTATGTGAGTGAGTGTGTAAGTGTGTGTCTATCTGACAGTGTGTGTGTCTATGTAAATGTGAGTGGGTGTGTGTAACTTTGTATGTGAGTGAGTGTGTCTGTGTGAGTGAGTGTGTCTGTGTGAGTGAGTGAGTCTGTGTGAGTGAGTGAGTGTGTCTGTGTGAGTGTGTCTGTGTGTGTGAGTGTGTCTGTCTGAGTGAGTGAGTGTGTCTGTGTGAGTGAGTGAGTGTGTCTGTGTGTGAGTGTGTCTGTGTGTGTGTGAGTGTGTCTGTGTGAGTGAGTGAGTGTGTTTGTGTGAGTGAGTGTGTCTGTGTGAGTGAGTGTGTCTGTGTGAGTGAGTGAGTGTGTCTGTGTGAGTGAGTGTGTCTGTGTGAGTGAGTGTGTCTGTGTGAGTGAGTGAGTGTATCTGTGTGAGTGAGTGTGTCTGTGTGAGTGAGTGTGTCTGTGTGAGTGAGTGAGTGTGTCTGTGAGTGAGTGTGTGTGTGAGTGAGTGTGTGTGTGTGAGTGAGTGTGTCTGTGTGAGTGAGTGTGTCTGTGAGTGTGTCTGTGTGAGTGAGTGTCTGTGTGAGTGAGTGAGTGAGTGTGTCTGAGTGAGTGAGTGTGTCTGTGTGGGTGAGTGAGTGTGTCTGTGGGTGAGTGAGTGTGTCTGTGGGTGAGTGAGTGTGTCTCTGTGAGTGAGTGTGTCTGTGTGAGTGTGTCTGTGTCAGTGAGTGTGTTTGTGTGAGTGTGTCTGTGTCAGTGAGTGTGTCTGTGTGAGTGTGTCTGTGAGAGTGAGTGAGTGTGTCTGTGTGAGTGAGTGTGTCTGTGTGAGTGAGTGTGTCTGTGTGAGTGAGTGTGTCTGTGTGTGTGAGTGAGTGTGTCTGTGTGAGTGAGTGTGTCTGTGTAAGTGAGTGAGTGTGTCTGTGTGAGTGAGTGTGTCTGTGTGAGTGAGTGTGTCTGTGTGAGTGAGTGAGTGTGTCTGTGTGAGTGAGTGAGTGTGTCTGTGTGAGTGAGTGTGTCTGTGTGTCTGAGTGAGTGTGTCTGTGTGAGTGAGTGTGTCTGTGTGAGTGAGTGAGTGTGTCTGTGTGAGTGAGTGTGTCTGTGTGAGTGAGTGTGTCTGTGTGAGTGAGTGTGTCTGTGTGAGTGTGTCTGTGTGAGTGAGTGTGTCTGTGTGAGTGAGTGTGTCTGTGTGAGTGTGTCTTTGTGAGTGAGTGTGCCTGTGTGAGTGAGTGAGTGTGTCTGTGTGAGTGAGTGTGTCTGTGTGAGTGAGTGTGTCTGTTGTGCGTGAGTGAGAGTGTCTGTATGAGTGAGTGAGTGTGTCTGTGTGAGTGTGTCTGTGTGAGTGAGTGTGTCTGTGTGTGTGAGTGAGTGTGTCTGTGTGAGTGAGTGTGTCTGTGTGGGTGAGTGTGTCAGTGTGTGTGAGTGAGTGTGTCTGTGTGAGTGAGTGTGTCTGTGTGTGTGAGTGAGTGTGTCTGTGTGAGTGTGTCTGTGTGTGTGAGTGAGTGTGTCTGTGTGAGTGAGTGTGTCTGTGTCAGTGTGTCTGTGTAAGTGAGTGTGTCTGTGTGTGTGAGTGAGTGTGTCTGTGTGAGTGAGTGTGTCTATGTGTGAGTGAGAGTGTCTGTGAGTGAGTGAGTCTGTGTGAGTGAGTGAGTGTGTCTGTGTGAGTGAGTGAGTGTGTCAGTGTGAGTGAGTGTGTCTGAGTGAGTGAGTGTGTCTGTGTGAGTGAGTGAGTCTGTGTGAGTGAGTGAGTATGTCTGTGTGAGTGAGTGAGTATGTCTGTGTGAGTGAGTGAGTGTGTCTGTGTGAGTGAGTGAGTGTGTCTGTGTGAGTGAGTGAGTCTGTGTGAGTGAGTGAGTATGTCTGTGTGAGTGAGTGAGTATGTCTGTGTGAGTGAGTGAGTGTGTCAGTGTGAGTGAGTGTGTCTGAGTGAGTGAGTGTGTCTGTGTGAGTGAGTGAGTCTGTGTGAGTGAGTGAGTATGTCTGTGTGAGTGAGTGAGTGTGTCTATGTGAGTGAGTGAGTCTGTGTGAGTGAGTGAGTGTGTCTGTGTGAGTGAGTGAGTGTGTCTTTGTGAGTGAGTGTGTGTGTCTGTGTGAGTGAGTGTGTGTGTCTGTGTGAGTGAGTGGGTGTGTCTGTGTGAGTGAGTGAGTCTGTGTGAGTGAGTGAGTCTGTGTGAGTGAGTGAGTCTGTGTGAGTGTGTCTGTGTGTGTGAGTGAGTGAGTGTGTGTGAGTGAGTGTGTCTGTGTGAGTGAGTGTGTCTGTGTGAGTGAGTGAGTGTGTCTGTGAGTGAGTGTGTGTGTGTGAGTGAGTGTGTCTGTGTGAGTGAGTGTGTCTGTGAGTGTGTCTGTGGGTGAGTGAGTGTGTCTGTGGGTGAGTGAGTGTGTCTCTGTGAGTGAGTGTGTCTGTGTGAGTGTGTCTGTGTCAGTGAGTGTGTTTGTGTGAGTGTGTCTGTGTCAGTGAGTGTGTCTGTGTGAGTGTGTCTGTGAGAGTGAGTGAGTGTGTCTGTGTGAGTGAGTGTGTCTGTGTGAGTGAGTGTGTCTGTGTGAGTGAGTGTGTCTGTGTGTGTGAGTGAGTGTGTCTGTGTGAGTGAGTGTGTCTGTGTAAGTGAGTGAGTGTGTCTGTGTGAGTGAGTGTGTCTGTGTGTGTGAGTGTGTCTGTGTGAGTGAGTGAGTGTGTCTGTGTGAGTGAGTGAGTGTGTCTGTGTGAGTGAGTGAGTGTGTCTGTGTGAGTGAGTGTGTCTGTGTGTGTGAGTGAGTGTGTCTGTGTGAGTGAGTGTGTCTGTGTGAGTGAGTGAGTGTATCTGTGTGAATGAGTGTGTCTGTGTGAGTGAGTGTGTCTGTGTGAGTGAGTGTGTCTGTGTGAGTGTGTCTGTGTGAGTGAGTGTGTCTGTGTGAGTGAGTGTGTCTGTGTGAGTGTGTCTTTGTGAGTGAGTGTGCCTGTGTGAGTGAGTGAGTGTGTCTGTGTGAGTGAGTGAGTGTGTCTGTGTGAGTGAGTGTGTCTGTTGAGCGTGAGTGAGAGTGTCTGTATGAGTGAGTGAGTGTGTCTGTGTGAGTGTGTCTGTGTGAGTGAGTGTGTCTGTGTGTGTGAGTGAGTGTGTCTGTGTGAGTGAGTGTGTCTGTGTGGGTGAGTGTGTCAGTGTGTGTGAGTGAGTGTGTCTGTGTGAGTGAGTGTGTCTGTGTGAGTGAGTGTGTCTGTGTGTGTGAGTGAGTGTGTCTGTGTGAGTGTGTCTGTGTGTGTGAGTGAGTGTGTCTGTGTGAGTGAGTGTGTCTGTGTCAGTGTGTCTGTGTAAGTGAGTGTGTCTGTGTGTGTGAGTGAGTGTGTCTGTGTGAGTGAGTCTGTCTGTGAGTGAGTGAGTCTGTGTGAGTGAGTGAGTCTGTGTGAGTGAGTGTGTCTGTGTGTGTGAGTGAGTGAGTGTGTGTGAGTGAGTGTGTGTCTGTGTGAGTGAGTGAGTGTGTCTGTGAGTGAGTGAGTCTGTGTGAGTGAGTGTGTCTGTGTGAGTGAGTGTGTCTGTGTGAGTGAGTGAGTGTGTCTGCGTGAGTGTGTCTTTGTGAGTGAGTGTGTCTGTGTGAGTGAGTGAGTGTGTTTGTGTGAGTGAGTGAGTGTGTCTGTGTGAGTGAGTGTGTCTGTGTGAGTGAGTGTGTCTGTTGTGTGTGAGTAAGTGTGTCTGTATGAGTGAGTGAGTGTGTCTGTGAGTGAGTGTGTCTGTGTGAGTGTGTCTGTGTGTGTGAGTGAGTGTGTCTGTGTGAGTGAGTGTGTCTGTGTGAGTGAGTGTGTCTGTGTGAGTGAGTCTGTCTGTGTGAGTGAGTCTGTCTGTGTGAGTGAGTGTGTCAGTGTGAGTGGGTGTGTCTGTGAGTGAGTGTGTCTGTGTGAGTGAGTGAGTGTGTCTGTGTGAGTGAGTGAGTCTGTGTGAGTGAGTGAGTATGTCTGTGTGTGTGAGTGAGTATGTCTGTGGAGTGAGTGAGTGTGTCTGTGTGAGTGTGTCTTTGTGAGTGAGTGTGCCTGTGTGAGTGAGTGAGTGTGTCTGTGTGAGTGAGTGAGTGTGTCTGTGTGAGTGAGTGTGTCTGTTGAGCGTGAGTGAGAGTGTCTGTATGAGTGAGTGAGTGTGTCTGTGTGAGTGTGTCTGTGTGAGTGAGTGTGTCTGTGTGTGTGAGTGAGTGTGTCTGTGTGAGTGAGTGTGTCTGTGTGGGTGAGTGTGTCAGTGTGTGTGAGTGAGTGTGTCTGTGTGAGTGAGTGTGTCTGTGTGAGTGAGTGTGTCTGTGTGTGTGAGTGAGTGTGTCTGTGTGAGTGTGTCTGTGTGTGTGAGTGAGTGTGTCTGTGTGAGTGAGTGTGTCTGTGTCAGTGTGTCTGTGTAAGTGAGTGTGTCTGTGTGTGTGAGTGTGTCTGTGTGGGTGAGTGAGTGTCTGTGTGAGTGAGTGAGTGAGTGTGTCTGAGTGAGTGAGTGTGTCTGTGTGGGTGAGTGAGTGTGTCTGTGGGTGAGTGAGTGTGTCTGTGGGTGAGTGAGTGTGTCTCTGTGAGTGAGTGTGTCTGTGTGAGTGTGTCTGTGTCAGTGAGTGTGTTTGTGTGAGTGTGTCTGTGTCAGTGAGTGTGTCTGTGAGTGCGTCTGTGAGAGTGAGTGAGTGTGTCTGTGTGAGTGAGTGTGTCTGTGTGAGTGAGTGTGTCTGTGTGAGTGAGTGTGTCTGTGTGTGTGAGTGAGTGTGTCTGTGTGAGTGAGTGTGTCTGTGTAAGTGAGTGAGTGTGTCTGTGTGAGTGAGTGTGTCTGTGTGAGTGAGTGTGTCTGTGTGAGTGAGTGAGTGTGTCTGTGTGAGTGAGTGAGTGTGTCTGTGTGAGTGAGTGAGTGTGTCTGTGTGAGTGAGTGTGTCTGTGTGTCTGAGTGAGTGTGTCTGTGTGAGTGAGTGTGTCTGTGTGAGTGAGTGAGTGTGTCTGTGTGAGTGAGTGTGTCTGTGTGAGTGAGTGTGTCTGTGTGAGTGAGTGTGTCTGTGTGAGTGTGTCTGTGTGAGTGAGTGTGTCTGTGTGAGTGAGTGTGTCTGTGTGAGTGTGTCTTTGTGAGTGAGTGTGCCTGTGTGAGTGAGTGAGTGTGTCTGTGTGAGTGAGTGTGTCTGTGTGAGTGAGTGTGTCTGTTGTGCGTGAGTGAGAGTGTATGTATGAGTGAGTGAGTGTGTCTGTGTGAGTGTGTCTGTGTGAGTGAGTGTGTCTGTGTGTGTGAGTGAGTGTGTCTGTGTGAGTGAGTGTGTCTGTGTGGGTGAGTGTGTCAGTGTGTGTGAGTGAGTGTGTCTGTGTGAGTGAGTGTGTCTGTGTGTGTGAGTGAGTGTGTCTGTGTGAGTGTGTCTGTGTGTGTGAGTGAGTGTGTCTGTGTGAGTGAGTGTGTCTGTGTCAGTGTGTCTGTGTAAGTGAGTGTGTCTGTGTGTGTGAGTGAGTGTGTCTGTGTGAGTGAGTGTGTCTATGTGTGAGTGAGAGTGTCTGTGAGTGAGTGAGTCTGTGTGAGTGAGTGAGTGTGTCTGTGTGAGTGAGTGAGTGTGTCAGTGTGAGTGAGTGTGTCTGAGTGAGTGAGTGTGTCTGTGTGAGTGAGTGAGTCTGTGTGAGTGAGTGAGTATGTCTGTGTGAGTGAGTGAGTATGTCTGTGTGAGTGAGTGAGTGTGTCTGTGTGAGTGAGTGAGTGTGTCTGTGTGAGTGAGTGAGTCTGTGTGAGTGAGTGAGTATGTCTGTGTGAGTGAGTGAGTATGTCTGTGTGAGTGAGTGAGTGTGTCTGTGTGAGTGAGTGTGTCTGAGTGAGTGAGTGTGTCTGTGTGAGTGAGTGAGTATGTCTGTGTGAGTGAGTGAGTGTGTCTATGTGAGTGAGTGAGTCTGTGTGAGTGAGTGAGTGTGTCTGTGTGAGTGAGTGAGTGTGTCTTTGTGAGTGAGTGTGTGTGTCTGTGTGAGTGAGTGTGTGTGTCTGTGTGAGTGAGTGGGTGTGTCTGTGTGAGTGAGTGAGTCTGTGTGAGTGAGTGAGTCTGTGTGAGTGAGTGAGTCTGTGTGAGTGTGTCTGTGTGTGTGAGTGAGTGAGTGTGTGTGAGTGAGTGTGTCTGTGTGAGTGAGTGTGTCTGTGTGAGTGAGTGAGTGTGTCTGTGAGTGAGTGTGTGTGTGTGAGTGAGTGTGTCTGTGTGAGTGAGTGTGTCTGTGAGTGTGTCTGTGGGTGAGTGAGTGTGTCTGTGGGTGAGTGAGTGTGTCTCTGTGAGTGAGTGTGTCTGTGTGAGTGTGTCTGTGTCAGTGAGTGTGTTTGTGTGAGTGTGTCTGTGTCAGTGAGTGTGTCTGTGTGAGTGTGTCTGTGAGAGTGAGTGAGTGTGTCTGTGTGAGTGAGTGTGTCTGTGTGAGTGAGTGTGTCTGTGTGAGTGAGTGTGTCTGTGTGTGTGAGTGAGTGTGTCTGTGTGAGTGAGTGTGTCTGTGTAAGTGAGTGAGTGTGTCTGTGTGAGTGAGTGTGTCTGTGTGTGTGAGTGTGTCTGTGTGAGTGAGTGAGTGTGTCTGTGTGAGTGAGTGAGTGTGTCTGTGTGAGTGAGTGAGTGTGTCTGTGTGAGTGAGTGTGTCTGTGTGTGTGAGTGAGTGTGTCTGTGTGAGTGAGTGTGTCTGTGTGAGTGAGTGAGTGTATCTGTGTGAATGAGTGTGTCTGTGTGAGTGAGTGTGTCTGTGTGAGTGAGTGTGTCTGTGTGAGTGTGTCTGTGTGAGTGAGTGTGTCTGTGTGAGTGAGTGTGTCTGTGTGAGTGTGTCTTTGTGAGTGAGTGTGCCTGTGTGAGTGAGTGAGTGTGTCTGTGTGAGTGAGTGAGTGTGTCTGTGTGAGTGAGTGTGTCTGTTGAGCGTGAGTGAGAGTGTCTGTATGAGTGAGTGAGTGTGTCTGTGTGAGTGTGTCTGTGTGAGTGAGTGTGTCTGTGTGTGTGAGTGAGTGTGTCTGTGTGAGTGAGTGTGTCTGTGTGGGTGAGTGTGTCAGTGTGTGTGAGTGAGTGTGTCTGTGTGAGTGAGTGTGTCTGTGTGAGTGAGTGTGTCTGTGTGTGTGAGTGAGTGTGTCTGTGTGAGTGTGTCTGTGTGTGTGAGTGAGTGTGTCTGTGTGAGTGAGTGTGTCTGTGTCAGTGTGTCTGTGTAAGTGAGTGTGTCTGTGTGTGTGAGTGAGTGTGTCTGTGTGAGTGAGTCTGTCTGTGTGAGTGAGTGAGTCTGTGTGAGTGAGTGAGTCTGTGTGAGTGAGTGTGTCTGTGTGTGTGAGTGAGTGAGTGTGTGTGAGTGAGTGTGTGTCTGTGTGAGTGAGTGAGTGTGTCTGTGAGTGAGTGAGTCTGTGTGAGTGAGTGTGTCTGTGTGAGTGAGTGTGTCTGTGTGAGTGAGTGAGTGTGTCTGCGTGAGTGTGTCTTTGTGAGTGAGTGTGTCTGTGTGAGTGAGTGAGTGTGTTTGTGTGAGTGAGTGAGTGTGTCTGTGTGAGTGAGTGTGTCTGTGTGAGTGAGTGTGTCTGTTGTGTGTGAGTAAGTGTGTCTGTATGAGTGAGTGAGTGTGTCTGTGAGTGAGTGTGTCTGTGTGAGTGTGTCTGTGTGTGTGAGTGAGTGTGTCTGTGTGAGTGAGTGTGTCTGTGTGAGTGAGTCTGTCTGTGTGAGTGAGTCTGTCTGTGTGAGTGAGTGTGTCAGTGTGAGTGGGTGTGTCTGTGAGTGAGTGTGTCTGTGTGAGTGAGTGAGTGTGTCTGTGTGAGTGAGTGAGTCTGTGTGAGTGAGTGAGTATGTCTGTGTGTGTGAGTGAGTATGTCTGTGGAGTGAGTGAGTGTGTCTGTGTGAGTGTGTCTTTGTGAGTGAGTGTGCCTGTGTGAGTGAGTGAGTGTGTCTGTGTGAGTGAGTGAGTGTGTCTGTGTGAGTGAGTGAGTGTGTCTGTTGAGCGTGAGTGAGAGTGTCTGTATGAGTGAGTGAGTGTGTCTGTGTGAGTGTGTCTGTGTGAGTGAGTGTGTCTGTGTGTGTGAGTGAGTGTGTCTGTGTGAGTGAGTGTGTCTGTGTGGGTGAGTGTGTCAGTGTGTGTGAGTGAGTGTGTCTGTGTGAGTGAGTGTGTCTGTGTGAGTGAGTGTGTCTGTGTGTGTGAGTGAGTGTGTCTGTGTGAGTGTGTCTGTGTGTGTGAGTGAGTGTGTCTGTGTGAGTGAGTGTGTCTGTGTCAGTGTGTCCGTGTAAGTGAGTGTGTCTGTGTGTGTGAGTGAGTGTGTCTGTGTGAGTGAGTCTGTCTGTGTGAGTGAGTGAGTCTGTGTGAGTGAGTGAGTCTGTGTGAGTGAGTGTGTCTGTGTGAGTGAGTGAGTGTGTGTGAGTGAGTGTGTGTCTGTGTGAGTGAGTGAGTGTGTCTGTGAGTGAGTGAGTCTGTGTGAGTGAGTGTGTCTGTGTGAGTGAGTGTGTCTGTGTGAGTGAGTGAGTGTGTCTGCGTGAGTGTGTCTTTGTGAGTGAGTGTGTCTGTGTGAGTGAGTGAGTGTGTTTGTGTGAGTGAGTGAGTGTGTCTGTGTGAGTGAGTGTGTCTGTGTGAGTGAGTGTGTCTGTTGTGTGTGAGTAAGTGTGTCTGTATGAGTGAGTGAGTGTGTCTGTGAGTGAGTGTGTCTGTGTGAGTGTGTCTGTGTGTGTGAGTGAGTGTGTCTGTGTGAGTGAGTGTGTCTGTGTGAGTGAGTGTGTCTGTGTGAGTGAGTCTGTCTGTGTGAGTGAGTCTGTCTGTGTGAGTGAGTGAGTCTGTGTGAGTGAGTGAGTATGTCTGTGTGTGTGAGTGAGTATGTCTGTGGAGTGAGTGAGTGTGTCTGTGTGAGTGAGTGTGACTATGTGAGTGAGTGAGTCGGTGTGAGTGAGTGGGTGTGTCTGTGTGAGTGGGTGTGTCTGTGTGAGTGAGTGTGTGTGTCTGTGTGAGTGAGTGTGTGTGTCTGTGTGAGTGAGTGTGTGTCTGTGTGAGTGAGTGTGTCTGTGTGAGTGAGTGTGTCTGTGTGAGTGAGTGAGTGTGTCTGTGAGTGTGTCTGTGTGAGTGAGTGTGTCTGTGTGAGTGAGTGTGTCTGTGTGAGTGAGTGTGTTTGAGTGAGTCAGTGTGTCTGTGTGAGTGAGTGTGTCTGTGTGAGTGAGTGAGTGTGTCTGTGTGAGTGAGTGTGTCTGTGTGAGTGTGTCTGTGAGTGAGTGTGTCTGTGTGAGTGAGCGTGTCTGTGTGAGTGTGTCTTTGTGAGTGAGTGTGCCTGTGTGAGTGAGTGAGTGTGTCTGTGTGAGTGAGTGAGTGTGTCTGTGTGAGTGAGTGTGTCTGTTGTGCGTGAGTGAGAGTGTCTGTATGAGTGAGTGAGTGTGTCTGTGTGAGTGTGTCTGTGTGAGTGAGTGTGTCTGTGTGTGTGAGTGAGTGTGTCTGTGTGAGTGAGTGTGTCTGTGTGGGTGAGTGTGTCAGTGTGTGTGAGTGAGTGTGTCTGTGTGAGTGAGTGTGTCTGTGAGTGTGTCTGTGGGTGAGTGAGTGTGTCTGTGGGTGAGTGAGTGTGTCTCTGTGAGTGAGTGTGTCTGTGTGAGTGTGTCTGTGTCAGTGAGTGTGTTTGTGTGAGTGTGTCTGTGTCAGTGAGTGTGTCTGTGTGAGTGTGTCTGTGAGAGTGAGTGAGTGTGTCTGTGTGAGTGAGTGTGTCTGTGTGAGTGAGTGTGTCTGTGTGAGTGAGTGTGTCTGTGTGTGTGAGTGAGTGTGTCTGTGTGAGTGAGTGTGTCTGTGTAAGTGAGTGAGTGTGTCTGTGTGAGTGAGTGTGTCTGTGTGTGTGAGTGTGTCTGTGTGAGTGAGTGAGTGTGTCTGTGTGAGTGAGTGAGTGTGTCTGTGTGAGTGAGTGAGTGTGTCTGTGTGAGTGAGTGTGTCTGTGTGTGTGAGTGAGTGTGTCTGTGTGAGTGAGTGTGTCTGTGTGAGTGAGTGAGTGTATCTGTGTGAATGAGTGTGTCTGTGTGAGTGAGTGTGTCTGTGTGAGTGAGTGTGTCTGTGTGAGTGTGTCTGTGTGAGTGAGTGTGTCTGTGTGAGTGAGTGTGTCTGTGTGAGTGTGTCTTTGTGAGTGAGTGTGCCTGTGTGAGTGAGTGAGTGTGTCTGTGTGAGTGAGTGAGTGTGTCTGTGTGAGTGAGTGTGTCTGTTGAGCGTGAGTGAGAGTGTCTGTATGAGTGAGTGAGTGTGTCTGTGTGAGTGTGTCTGTGTGAGTGAGTGTGTCTGTGTGTGTGAGTGAGTGTGTCTGTGTGAGTGAGTGTGTCTGTGTGGGTGAGTGTGTCAGTGTGTGTGAGTGAGTGTGTCTGTGTGAGTGAGTGTGTCTGTGTGAGTGAGTGTGTCTGTGTGTGTGAGTGAGTGTGTCTGTGTGAGTGTGTCTGTGTGTGTGAGTGAGTGTGTCTGTGTGAGTGAGTGTGTCTGTGTCAGTGTGTCTGTGTAAGTGAGTGTGTCTGTGTGTGTGAGTGAGTGTGTCTGTGTGAGTGAGTCTGTCTGTGTGAGTGAGTGAGTCTGTGTGAGTGAGTGAGTCTGTGTGAGTGAGTGTGTCTGTGTGTGTGAGTGAGTGAGTGTGTGTGAGTGAGTGTGTGTCTGTGTGAGTGAGTGAGTGTGTCTGTGAGTGAGTGAGTCTGTGTGAGTGAGTGTGTCTGTGTGAGTGAGTGTGTCTGTGTGAGTGAGTGAGTGTGTCTGCGTGAGTGTGTCTTTGTGAGTGAGTGTGTCTGTGTGAGTGAGTGAGTGTGTTTGTGTGAGTGAGTGAGTGTGTCTGTGTGAGTGAGTGTGTCTGTGTGAGTGAGTGTGTCTGTTGTGTGTGAGTAAGTGTGTCTGTATGAGTGAGTGAGTGTGTCTGTGAGTGAGTGTGTCTGTGTGAGTGTGTCTGTGTGTGTGAGTGAGTGTGTCTGTGTGAGTGAGTGTGTCTGTGTGAGTGAGTCTGTCTGTGTGAGTGAGTCTGTCTGTGTGAGTGAGTGTGTCAGTGTGAGTGGGTGTGTCTGTGAGTGAGTGTGTCTGTGTGAGTGAGTGAGTGTGTCTGTGTGAGTGAGTGAGTCTGTGTGAGTGAGTGAGTATGTCTGTGTGTGTGAGTGAGTATGTCTGTGGAGTGAGTGAGTGTGTCTGTGTGAGTGTGTCTTTGTGAGTGAGTGTGCCTGTGTGAGTGAGTGAGTGTGTCTGTGTGAGTGAGTGAGTGTGTCTGTGTGAGTGAGTGAGTGTGTCTGTTGAGCGTGAGTGAGAGTGTCTGTATGAGTGAGTGAGTGTGTCTGTGTGAGTGTGTCTGTGTGAGTGAGTGTGTCTGTGTGTGTGAGTGAGTGTGTCTGTGTGAGTGAGTGTGTCTGTGTGGGTGAGTGTGTCAGTGTGTGTGAGTGAGTGTGTCTGTGTGAGTGAGTGTGTCTGTGTGAGTGAGTGTGTCTGTGTGTGTGAGTGAGTGTGTCTGTGTGAGTGTGTCTGTGTGTGTGAGTGAGTGTGTCTGTGTGAGTGAGTGTGTCTGTGTCAGTGTGTCTGTGTAAGTGAGTGTGTCTGTGTGTGTGAGTGAGTGTGTCTGTGTGAGTGAGTCTGTCTGTGTGAGTGAGTGAGTCTGTGTGAGTGAGTGAGTCTGTGTGAGTGAGTGTGTCTGTGTGAGTGAGTGAGTGTGTGTGAGTGAGTGTGTGTCTGTGTGAGTGAGTGAGTGTGTCTGTGAGTGAGTGAGTCTGTGTGAGTGAGTGTGTCTGTGTGAGTGAGTGTGTCTGTGTGAGTGAGTGAGTGTGTCTGCGTGAGTGTGTCTTTGTGAGTGAGTGTGTCTGTGTGAGTGAGTGAGTGTGTTTGTGTGAGTGAGTGAGTGTGTCTGTGTGAGTGAGTGTGTCTGTGTGAGTGAGTGTGTCTGTTGTGTGTGAGTAAGTGTGTCTGTATGAGTGAGTGAGTGTGTCTGTGAGTGAGTGTGTCTGTGTGAGTGTGTCTGTGTGTGTGAGTGAGTGTGTCTGTGTGAGTGAGTGTGTCTGTGTGAGTGAGTGTGTCTGTGTGAGTGAGTCTGTCTGTGTGAGTGAGTCTGTCTGTGTGAGTGAGTGAGTCTGTGTGAGTGAGTGAGTATGTCTGTGTGTGTGAGTGAGTATGTCTGTGGAGTGAGTGAGTGTGTCTGTGTGAGTGAGTGTGACTATGTGAGTGAGTGAGTCGGTGTGAGTGAGTGGGTGTGTCTGTGTGAGTGGGTGTGTCTGTGTGAGTGAGTGTGTGTGTCTGTGTGAGTGAGTGTGTGTGTCTGTGTGAGTGAGTGTGTGTCTGTGTGAGTGAGTGTGTCTGTGTGAGTGAGTGTGTCTGTGTGAGTGAGTGAGTGTGTCTGTGAGTGTGTCTGTGTGAGTGAGTGTGTCTGTGTGAGTGAGTGTGTCTGTGTGAGTGAGTGTGTTTGAGTGAGTCAGTGTGTCTGTGTGAGTGAGTGTGTCTGTGTGAGTGAGTGAGTGTGTCTGTGTGAGTGAGTGTGTCTGTGTGAGTGTGTCTGTGAGTGAGTGTGTCTGTGTGAGTGAGCGTGTCTGTGTGAGTGTGTCTTTGTGAGTGAGTGTGCCTGTGTGAGTGAGTGAGTGTGTCTGTGTGAGTGAGTGAGTGTGTCTGTGTGAGTGAGTGTGTCTGTTGTGCGTGAGTGAGAGTGTCTGTATGAGTGAGTGAGTGTGTCTGTGTGAGTGTGTCTGTGTGAGTGAGTGTGTCTGTGTGTGTGAGTGAGTGTGTCTGTGTGAGTGAGTGTGTCTGTGTGGGTGAGTGTGTCAGTGTGTGTGAGTGAGTGTGTCTGTGTGAGTGAGTGTGTCTGTGTGAGTGAGTGTGTCTGTGAGTGAGTGTGTCTGTGTGTGTGAGTGAGTGTGTCTGTGTGAGTGTGTCTGTGTGTGTGAGTGAGTGTGTCTGTGTGAGTGAGTGTGTCTGTGTCAGTGTGTCTGTGTAAGTGAGTGTGTCTGTGTGTGTGAGTGAGTGTGTCTGTGTGTGAGTCTGTCTGTGTGAGTGAGTGTGTCTGTGTGAGTGAGTGTGTCTATGTGTGAGTGAGAGTGTCTGTGAGTGAGTGAGTCTGTGTGAGTGAGTGAGTGTGTCTGTGTGAGTGAGTGAGTGTGTCAGTGTGAGTGAGTGTGTCTGTGTGAGTGAGTGAGTGTGTCTGTGCGAGTGAGTGAGTCTGTGTGAGTGAGTGTGTATGTCTGTGTGAGTGAGTGAGTGTCTGTGTGAGTGAGTGAGTGTGTCTGTGTGAGAGAGTGAGTGTGTCTGTGTGAGTGAGTGAGTCTGTGTGAGTGAGTGAGTATGTCTGTGTGAGTGAGTGAGTATGTCTGTGTGAGTGAGTGAGTGTGTCTGTGTGAGTGAGTGTCTGTGTGAGTGAGTGAGTGTGTCTATGTGAGTGAGTGAGTCTGTGTGAGTGAGTGAGTGTGTCTGTGTGAGTGAGTGAGTCTGTGTGAGTGAGTGAGTATGTCTGTGTGAGTGAGTGAGTATGTCTGTGTGAGTGAGTGAGTGTGTCTGTGTGAGTGAGTGAGTGTGTCTGTGTGCGTGAGTGAGTCTGTGTGAGTGAGTGAGTATGTCTGTGTGAGTGAGTGAGTATGTCTGTGTGAGTGACTGAGTGTGTCTGTGTGAGTGAGTGTCTGTGTGAGTGAGTGAGTGTGTCTATGTGAGTGAGTGTGTCTGTGTGAGTGAGTGAGTGCGTCTGCGTGAGTGTGTCTTTGTGAGTGAGTGTGTCTGTGTGAGTGAGTGAGTGTGTTTGTGTGAGTGAGTGAGTGTGTCTGAGTGAGTGAGTGTGTCTGTATGAGTGAGTGAGTGTGTCTGTGAGTGAGTGTGTCTGTGTGAGTGTGTCTGTGTGAGTGAGTGTGTCTGTGTGAGTGAGTGTGTCTGTGTGAGTGAGTGAGTGTGTCTGTGTGTGAGTGTGTGTGTGAGAGTGAGTGTGTCTGTGTGAGTGAGTGTGTCTGTGTGAGTGAGTGTGTCTGTGTGAGTGAGTGTGTCAGTGTGAGTGGGTGTGTCTGTGAGTGAGTGTGTCTGTGTGAGTGAGTGAGTCTGTGTGAGTGAGTGAGTCTGTGTGAGTGAGTGTGTCTGTGTGTGTGAGTGAGTGAGTGTGTGTGAGTGAGTGTGTCTGTGTGAGTGAGTGTGTCTGTGTGAGTGAGTGAGTGTGTCTGTGAGTGAGTGTGTGTGTGAGTGAGTGTGTCTGTGTGAGTGAGTGTGTCTGTGTGAGTGATTGTGTCTGTGAGTGTGTCTGTGTGAGTGAGTGTCTGTGTGAGTGAGTGTGTCTGTGGGTGAGTGAGTGTGTCTGTGGGTGAGTGAGTGTGTCTCTGTGAGTGAGTGTCTGTGTGAGTGTGTCTGTGTCAGTGAGTGTGTTTGTGTGAGTGTGTCTGTGTCAGTGAGTGTGTCTGTGTGAGTGTGTCTGTGAGAGTGAGTGAGTGTGTCTGTGTGAGTGAGTGTGTCTGTGTGAGTGAGTGAGTGTGTCTGTGTGAGTGAGTGAGTGTGTCTGTGTGAGTGAGTGAGTGTGTCTGTGTGAGTGAGTGTGTCTGTGTGTGTGAGAGAGTGAGTGTGTCTGTGTGAGTGAGTGAGTCTGTGTGAGTGAGTGAGTATGTCTGTGTGAGTGAGTGAGTATGTCTGTGTGAGTGAGTGTGTCTGTGTGAGTGAGTGTCTGTGTGAGTGAGTGAGTGTGTCTATGTGAGTGAGTGAGTCTGTGTGAGTGAGTGAGTGTGTCTGTGTGAGTGAGTGAGTCTGTGTGAGTGAGTGAGTATGTCTGTGTGAGTGAGTGAGTATGTCTGTGTGAGTGAGTGAGTGTGTCTGTGTGCGTGAGTGAGTCTGTGTGAGTGAGTGAGTATGTCTGTGTGAGTGAGTGAGTATGTCTGTGTGAGTGACTGAGTGTGTCTGTGTGAGTGAGTGTCTGTGTGAGTGAGTGAGTGTGTCTATGTGAGTGAGTGAGTCTGTGTGAGTGAGTGAGTGTGTTTGTGTGAGTGAGTGAGTGTGTCTTTGTGAGTGAGTGTGTGTGTCTGTGTGAGTGAGTGTGTGTGTCTGTGTGAGTGAGTGGGTGTGTCTGTGTGAGTGAGTGAGTGAGTCTGTGTGAGTGAGTGAGTCTGTGTGAGTGAGTGAGTCTGTGTGAGTGAGTGTGTCTGTGTGTGTGAGTGAGTGAGTGTGTGTGAGTGAGTGTGTGTCTGTGTGAGTGAGTGAGTGTGTCTGTGTGAGTGAGTGAGTCTGTGTGAGTGAGTGTGTCTGTGTGAGTGAGTGTGTCTGTGTGAGTGAGTGAGTGTGTCTGCGTGAGTGTGTCTTTGTGAGTGAGTGTGTCTGTGTGAGTGAGTGAGTGTGTTTGTGTGAGTGAGTGAGTGTGTCTGAGTGAGTGAGTGTGTCTGTATGAGTGAGTGAGTGTGTCTGTGAGTGAGTGTGTCTGTGTGAGTGTGTCTGTGTGAGTGAGTGTGTCTGTGTGAGTGAGTGTGTCTGTGTGAGTGAGTGAGTGTGTCTGTGCGTGAGTGAGTCTGTGTGAGTGAGTGAGTATGTCTGTGTGAGTGAGTGAGTATGTCTGTGTGAGTGACTGAGTGTGTCTGTGTGAGTGAGTGTCTGTGTGAGTGAGTGAGTGTGTCTATGTGAGTGAGTGAGTCTGTGTGAGTGAGTGAGTGTGTTTGTGTGAGTGAGTGAGTGTGTCTTTGTGAGTGAGTGTGTGTGTCTGTGTGAGTGAGTGTGTGTGTCTGTGTGAGTGAGTGGGTGTGTCTGTGTGAGTGAGTGAGTGAGTCTGTGTGAGTGAGTGAGTCTGTGTGAGTGAGTGTGTCTGTGTCAGTGAGTGTGTCTGTGTGAGTGTGTCTGTGAGAGTGAGTGAGTGTGTCTGTGTGAGTGAGTGTGTCTGTGTGAGTGAGTGAGTGTGTCTAGTCGAGTGAGTGAGTGTGTCTGTGTGAGTGAGTGAGTGTGTCTGTGTGAGTGAGTGTGTCTGTGTGTGTGAGAGAGTGAGTGTGTCTGTGTGAGTGAGTGAGTCTGTGTGAGTGAGTGAGTATGTCTGTGTGAGTGAGTGAGTATGTCTGTGTGAGTGAGTGGGTCTGTGTGAGTGAGTGTCTGTGTGAGTGAGTGAGTGTGTCTATGTGTGTGAGTGAGTCTGTGTGCACGTGAGTGAGTGTGTCCTGTGTGAGTGCGTGCGTCTGTGTGAGTGAGATGAGTATGTCTCGTGTGAGTGAGTGAGTATGTCTGTGTGAGTGAGTGATGTGTCTGTGTGCGTGAGTGAGTCTGTGTGAGTGAGTGCGTATGTCTGTGTGAGTGAGTGAGTATGTCTGTGTGAGTGACTGAGTGTGTCTGTGTGAGTGAGTGTCTGTGTGAGTGAGTGAGTGTGTCTATGTGAGTGAGTGAGTCTGTGTGAGTGAGTGAGTGTGTTTGTGTGAGTGAGTGAGTGTGTCTTTGTGAGTGAGTGTGTGTGTCTGTGTGAGTGAGTGTGTGTGTCTGTGTGAGTGAGTGGGTGTGTCTGTGTGAGTGAGTGAGTGAGTCTGTGTGAGTGAGTGAGTCTGTGTGAGTGAGTGAGTCTGTGTGAGTGAGTGTGTCTGTGTGTGTGAGTGAGTGAGTGTGTGTGAGTGAGTGTGTGTCTGTGTGAGTGAGTGAGTGTGTCTGTGTGAGTGAGTGAGTCTGTGTGAGTGAGTGTGTCTGTGTGAGTGAGTGTGTCTGTGTGAGTGAGTGAGTGTGTCTGCGTGAGTGTGTCTTTGTGAGTGAGTGTGTCTGTGTGAGTGAGTGAGTGTGTTTGTGTGAGTGAGTGAGTGTGTCTGAGTGAGTGAGTGTGTCTGTATGAGTGAGTGAGTGTGTCTGTGAGTGAGTGTGTCTGTGTGAGTGTGTCTGTGTGAGTGAGTGTGTCTGTGTGAGTGAGTGTGTCTGTGTGAGTGAGTGAGTGTGTCTGTGCGTGAGTGAGTCTGTGTGAGTGAGTGAGTATGTCTGTGTGAGTGAGTGAGTATGTCTGTGTGAGTGACTGAGTGTGTCTGTGTGAGTGAGTGTCTGTGTGAGTGAGTGAGTGTGTCTATGTGAGTGAGTGAGTCTGTGTGAGTGAGTGAGTGTGTTTGTGTGAGTGAGTGAGTGTGTCTTTGTGAGTGAGTGTGTGTGTCTGTGTGAGTGAGTGTGTGTGTCTGTGTGAGTGAGTGGGTGTGTCTGTGTGAGTGAGTGAGTGAGTCTGTGTGAGTGAGTGAGTCTGTGTGAGTGAGTGAGTCTGTGTGAGTGAGTGTGTCTGTGTGTGTGAGTGAGTGAGTGTGTGTGAGTGAGTGTGTGTCTGTGTGAGTGAGTGAGTGTGTCTGTGTGAGTGAGTGAGGTCTGTGTGAGTGAGTGTGTCTGTGTGAGTGAGTGTGTCTGTGTGAGTGAGTGAGTGTGTCTGCGTGAGTGTGTCTTTGTGAGTGAGTGTGTCTGTGTGAGTGAGTGAGTGTGTTTGTGTGAGTGAGTGAGTGTGTCTGAGTGAGTGAGTGTGTCTGTATGAGTGAGTGAGTGTGTCTGTGAGTGAGTGTGTCTGTGTGAGTGTGTCTGTGTGAGTGAGTGTGTCTGTGTGAGTGAGTGTGTCTGTGTGAGTGAGTGAGTGTGTCTGTGCGTGAGTGAGTCTGTGTGAGTGAGTGAGTATGTCTGTGTGAGTGAGTGAGTATGTCTGTGTGAGTGACTGAGTGTGTCTGTGTGAGTGAGTGTCTGTGTGAGTGAGTGAGTGTGTCTATGTGAGTGAGTGAGTCTGTGTGAGTGAGTGAGTGTGTTTGTGTGAGTGAGTGAGTGTGTCTTTGTGAGTGAGTGTGTGTGTCTGTGTGAGTGAGTGTGTGTGTCTGTGTGAGTGAGTGGGTGTGTCTGTGTGAGTGAGTGAGTGAGTCTGTGTGAGTGAGTGAGTCTGTGTGAGTGAGTGAGTCTGTGTGAGTGAGTGTGTCTGTGTGTGTGAGTGAGTGAGTGTGTGTGAGTGAGTGTGTGTCTGTGTGAGTGAGTGAGTGTGTCTGTGTGAGTGAGTGAGTCTGTGTGAGTGAGTGTGTCTGTGTGAGTGAGTGTGTCTGTGTGAGTGAGTGAGTGTGTCTGCGTGAGTGTGTCTTTGTGAGTGAGTGTGTCTGTGTGAGTGAGTGAGTGTGTTTGTGTGAGTGAGTGAGTGTGTCTGAGTGAGTGAGTGTGTCTGTATGAGTGAGTGAGTGTGTCTGTGAGTGAGTGTGTCTGTGTGAGTGTGTCTGTGTGAGTGAGTGTGTCTGTGTGAGTGAGTGTGTCTGTGTGAGTGAGTGAGTGTGTCTGTGAGTGAGTGTGTGTGTGTGAGTGAGTGTGTCTGTGTGAGTGAGTGTGTCTGTGTGAGTGAGTGTGTCTGTGTGAGTGAGTGTGTCAGTGTGAGTGGGTGTGTCTGTGAGTGAGTGTGTCTGTGTGAGTGAGTGAGTCTGTGTGAGTGAGTGAGTCTGTGTGAGTGAGTGTGTCTGTGTGTGTGAGTGAGTGAGTGTGTGTGAGTGAGTGTGTCTGTGTGAGTGAGTGTGTCTGTGTGAGTGAGTGAGTGAGTGTGTCTGTGAGTGAGTGTGTGTGTGAGTGAGTGTGTCTGTGTGAGTGAGTGTGTCTGTGTGAGTGATTGTGTCTGTGAGTGTGTCTGTGTGAGTGAGTGTCTGTGTGAGTGAGTGTGTCTGTGGGTGAGTGAGTGTGTCTGTGGGTGAGTGAGTGTGTCTGTGTGAGTGAGTGTGTCTGTTGAGCGTGAGTGAGAGTGTCTGTATGAGTGAGTGAGTGTGTCTGTGTGAGTGTGTCTGTGTGAGTGAGTGTGTCTGTGTGTGTGAGTGAGTGTGTCTGTGTGAGTGAGTGTGTCTGTGTGGGTGAGTGTGTCAGTGTGTGTGAGTGAGTGTGTCTGTGTGAGTGAGTGTGTCTGTGTGAGTGAGTGTGTCTGTGTGTGTGAGTGAGTGTGTCTGTGTGAGTGTGTCTGTGTGTGTGAGTGAGTGTGTCTGTGTGAGTGAGTGTGTCTGTGTCAGTGTGTCTGTGTAAGTGAGTGTGTCTGTGTGTGTGAGTGAGTGTGTCTGTGTGAGTGAGTCTGTCTGTGTGAGTGAGTGAGTCTGTGTGAGTGAGTGAGTCTGTGTGAGTGAGTGTGTCTGTGTGTGTGAGTGAGTGAGTGTGTGTGAGTGAGTGTGTGTCTGTGTGAGTGAGTGAGTGTGTCTGTGAGTGAGTGAGTCTGTGTGAGTGAGTGTGTCTGTGTGAGTGAGTGTGTCTGTGTGAGTGAGTGAGTGTGTCTGCGTGAGTGTGTCTTTGTGAGTGAGTGTGTCTGTGTGAGTGAGTGAGTGTGTTTGTGTGAGTGAGTGAGTGTGTCTGTGTGAGTGAGTGTGTCTGTGTGAGTGAGTGTGTCTGTTGTGTGTGAGTAAGTGTGTCTGTATGAGTGAGTGAGTGTGTCTGTGAGTGAGTGTGTCTGTGTGAGTGTGTCTGTGTGTGTGAGTGAGTGTGTCTGTGTGAGTGAGTGTGTCTGTGTGAGTGAGTCTGTCTGTGTGAGTGAGTCTGTCTGTGTGAGTGAGTGTGTCAGTGTGAGTGGGTGTGTCTGTGAGTGAGTGTGTCTGTGTGAGTGAGTGAGTGTGTCTGTGTGAGTGAGTGAGTCTGTGTGAGTGAGTGAGTATGTCTGTGTGTGTGAGTGAGTATGTCTGTGGAGTGAGTGAGTGTGTCTGTGTGAGTGTGTCTTTGTGAGTGAGTGTGCCTGTGTGAGTGAGTGAGTGTGTCTGTGTGAGTGAGTGAGTGTGTCTGTGTGAGTGAGTGAGTGTGTCTGTTGAGCGTGAGTGAGAGTGTCTGTATGAGTGAGTGAGTGTGTCTGTGTGAGTGTGTCTGTGTGAGTGAGTGTGTCTGTGTGTGTGAGTGAGTGTGTCTGTGTGAGTGAGTGTGTCTGTGTGGGTGAGTGTGTCAGTGTGTGTGAGTGAGTGTGTCTGTGTGAGTGAGTGTGTCTGTGTGAGTGAGTGTGTCTGTGTGTGTGAGTGAGTGTGTCTGTGTGAGTGTGTCTGTGTGTGTGAGTGAGTGTGTCTGTGTGAGTGAGTGTGTCTGTGTCAGTGTGTCTGTGTAAGTGAGTGTGTCTGTGTGTGTGAGTGAGTGTGTCTGTGTGAGTGAGTCTGTCTGTGTGAGTGAGTGAGTCTGTGTGAGTGAGTGAGTCTGTGTGAGTGAGTGTGTCTGTGTGAGTGAGTGAGTGTGTGTGAGTGAGTGTGTGTCTGTGTGAGTGAGTGAGTGTGTCTGTGAGTGAGTGAGTCTGTGTGAGTGAGTGTGTCTGTGTGAGTGAGTGTGTCTGTGTGAGTGAGTGAGTGTGTCTGCGTGAGTGTGTCTTTGTGAGTGAGTGTGTCTGTGTGAGTGAGTGAGTGTGTTTGTGTGAGTGAGTGAGTGTGTCTGTGTGAGTGAGTGTGTCTGTGTGAGTGAGTGTGTCTGTTGTGTGTGAGTAAGTGTGTCTGTATGAGTGAGTGAGTGTGTCTGTGAGTGAGTGTGTCTGTGTGAGTGTGTCTGTGTGTGTGAGTGAGTGTGTCTGTGTGAGTGAGTGTGTCTGTGTGAGTGAGTGTGTCTGTGTGAGTGAGTCTGTCTGTGTGAGTGAGTCTGTCTGTGTGAGTGAGTGAGTCTGTGTGAGTGAGTGAGTATGTCTGTGTGTGTGAGTGAGTATGTCTGTGGAGTGAGTGAGTGTGTCTGTGTGAGTGAGTGTGACTATGTGAGTGAGTGAGTCGGTGTGAGTGAGTGGGTGTGTCTGTGTGAGTGGGTGTGTCTGTGTGAGTGAGTGTGTGTGTCTGTGTGAGTGAGTGTGTGTGTCTGTGTGAGTGAGTGTGTGTCTGTGTGAGTGAGTGTGTCTGTGTGAGTGAGTGTGTCTGTGTGAGTGAGTGAGTGTGTCTGTGAGTGTGTCTGTGTGAGTGAGTGTGTCTGTGTGAGTGAGTGTGTCTGTGTGAGTGAGTGTGTTTGAGTGAGTCAGTGTGTCTGTGTGAGTGAGTGTGTCTGTGTGAGTGAGTGAGTGTGTCTGTGTGAGTGAGTGTGTCTGTGTGAGTGTGTCTGTGAGTGAGTGTGTCTGTGTGAGTGAGCGTGTCTGTGTGAGTGTGTCTTTGTGAGTGAGTGTGCCTGTGTGAGTGAGTGAGTGTGTCTGTGTGAGTGAGTGAGTGTGTCTGTGTGAGTGAGTGTGTCTGTTGTGCGTGAGTGAGAGTGTCTGTATGAGTGAGTGAGTGTGTCTGTGTGAGTGTGTCTGTGTGAGTGAGTGTGTCTGTGTGTGTGAGTGAGTGTGTCTGTGTGAGTGAGTGTGTCTGTGTGGGTGAGTGTGTCAGTGTGTGTGAGTGAGTGTGTCTGTGTGAGTGAGTGTGTCTGTGTGAGTGAGTGTGTCTGTGAGTGAGTGTGTCTGTGTGTGTGAGTGAGTGTGTCTGTGTGAGTGTGTCTGTGTGTGTGAGTGAGTGTGTCTGTGTGAGTGAGTGTGTCTGTGTCAGTGTGTCTGTGTAAGTGAGTGTGTCTGTGTGTGTGAGTGAGTGTGTCTGTGTGTGAGTCTGTCTGTGTGAGTGAGTGTGTCTGTGTGAGTGAGTGTGTCTATGTGTGAGTGAGAGTGTCTGTGAGTGAGTGAGTCTGTGTGAGTGAGTGAGTGTGTCTGTGTGAGTGAGTGAGTGTGTCAGTGTGAGTGAGTGTGTCTGTGTGAGTGAGTGAGTGTGTCTGTGCGAGTGAGTGAGTCTGTGTGAGTGAGTGTGTATGTCTGTGTGAGTGAGTGAGTGTCTGTGTGAGTGAGTGAGTGTGTCTGTGTGAGAGAGTGAGTGTGTCTGTGTGAGTGAGTGAGTCTGTGTGAGTGAGTGAGTATGTCTGTGTGAGTGAGTGAGTATGTCTGTGTGAGTGAGTGAGTGTGTCTGTGTGAGTGAGTGTCTGTGTGAGTGAGTGAGTGTGTCTATGTGAGTGAGTGAGTCTGTGTGAGTGAGTGAGTGTGTCTGTGTGAGTGAGTGAGTCTGTGTGAGTGAGTGAGTATGTCTGTGTGAGTGAGTGAGTATGTCTGTGTGAGTGAGTGAGTGTGTCTGTGTGAGTGAGTGAGTGTGTCTGTGTGCGTGAGTGAGTCTGTGTGAGTGAGTGAGTATGTCTGTGTGAGTGAGTGAGTATGTCTGTGTGAGTGACTGAGTGTGTCTGTGTGAGTGAGTGTCTGTGTGAGTGAGTGAGTGTGTCTATGTGAGTGAGTGTGTCTGTGTGAGTGAGTGAGTGTGTCTGCGTGAGTGTGTCTTTGTGAGTGAGTGTGTCTGTGTGAGTGAGTGAGTGTGTTTGTGTGAGTGAGTGAGTGTGTCTGAGTGAGTGAGTGTGTCTGTATGAGTGAGTGAGTGTGTCTGTGAGTGAGTGTGTCTGTGTGAGTGTGTCTGTGTGAGTGAGTGTGTCTGTGTGAGTGAGTGTGTCTGTGTGAGTGAGTGAGTGTGTCTGTGTGTGAGTGTGTGTGTGAGAGTGAGTGTGTCTGTGTGAGTGAGTTGTCTGTGAGTGTGAGTGTGTCTGTGTGAGTGAGTGTGTCCCAGAGTGAGTGGGTGTGTCTGTGAAGTGAGTGTGTCTGTGTGAGTGAGTGAGTCTGTGTGAGTGAGTGAGTCTGTGTGAGTGAGTGTGTCTGTGTGTGTGAGTGGAGTGAGTGTGAGTGAGTGAGTGTGTCTGTGAGTGAGTGTGTCTGTGTGAGTGAGCGTGTGTGTCTGTGAGTGAGTGTGTGTGTGAGTGAGTGAGTCTGTGTGAGTGAGTGTGTCTGTGTGTGAGTGATTGTGTCTGTGAGTGTGTCTGTGTGAGTGAGTGTCTGTGTGAGTGAGTGTGTCTGATGGTGAGTGAGAGTGTCTGTGGGTGAGTGAGTGTGTCTCTGTGAGTGAGTGTCTGTGTGAGTGTGTCTGTGTCAGTGAGTGTGTTTGTGTGAGTGTGTCTGAGTCAGTGAGTGTGTCTGTGTGAGTGTGTCTGTGAGAGTGAGTGAGTGTGTCTGTGTGAGTGAGTGTGTCTGTGTGAGTGAGTGAGTGTGTCTGTGTGAGTGAGTGAGTGTGTCTGTGTGAGTGAGTGAGTGTGTCTGTGTGAGTGAGTGTGTCTGTGTGTGTGAGAGAGTGAGTGTGTCTGTGTGAGTGAGTGAGTCTGTGTGAGTGAGTGAGTATGTCTGTGTGAGTGAGTGAGTATGTCTGTGTGAGTGAGTGTGTCTGTGTGAGTGAGTGTCTGTGTGAGTGAGTGAGTGTGTCTATGTGAGTGAGTGAGTCTGTGTGAGTGAGTGAGTGTGTCTGTGTGAGTGAGTGAGTCTGTGTGAGTGAGTGAGTATGTCTGTGTGAGTGAGTGAGTATGTCTGTGTGAGTGAGTGAGTGTGTCTGTGTGCGTGAGTGAGTCTGTGTGAGTGAGTGAGTATGTCTGTGTGAGTGAGTGAGTATGTCTGTGTGAGTGACTGAGTGTGTCTGTGTGAGTGAGTGTCTGTGTGAGTGAGTGAGTGTGTCTATGTGAGTGAGTGAGTCTGTGTGAGTGAGTGAGTGTGTTTGTGTGAGTGAGTGAGTGTGTCTTTGTGAGTGAGTGTGTGTGTCTGTGTGAGTGAGTGTGTGTGTCTGTGTGAGTGAGTGGGTGTGTCTGTGTGAGTGAGTGAGTGAGTCTGTGTGAGTGAGTGAGTCTGTGTGAGTGAGTGAGTCTGTGTGAGTGAGTGTGTCTGTGTGTGTGAGTGAGTGAGTGTGTGTGAGTGAGTGTGTGTCTGTGTGAGTGAGTGAGTGTGTCTGTGTGAGTGAGTGAGTCTGTGTGAGTGAGTGTGTCTGTGTGAGTGAGTGTGTCTGTGTGAGTGAGTGAGTGTGTCTGCGTGAGTGTGTCTTTGTGAGTGAGTGTGTCTGTGTGAGTGAGTGAGTGTGTTTGTGTGAGTGAGTGAGTGTGTCTGAGTGAGTGAGTGTGTCTGTATGAGTGAGTGAGTGTGTCTGTGAGTGAGTGTGTCTGTGTGAGTGTGTCTGTGTGAGTGAGTGTGTCTGTGTGAGTGAGTGTGTCTGTGTGAGTGAGTGAGTGTGTCTGTGTGCGTGAGTGAGTCTGTGTGAGTGAGTGAGTATGTCTGTGTGAGTGAGTGAGTATGTCTGTGTGAGTGACTGAGTGTGTCTGTGTGAGTGAGTGTCTGTGTGAGTGAGTGAGTGTGTCTATGTGAGTGAGTGAGTCTGTGTGAGTGAGTGAGTGTGTTTGTGTGAGTGAGTGAGTGTGTCTTTGTGAGTGAGTGTGTGTGTCTGTGTGAGTGAGTGTGTGTGTCTGTGTGAGTGAGTGGGTGTGTCTGTGTGAGTGAGTGAGTGAGTCTGTGTGAGTGAGTGAGTCTGTGTGAGTGAGTGAGTCTGTGTGAGTGAGTGTGTCTGTGTGTGTGAGTGAGTGAGTGTGTGTGAGTGAGTGTGTGTCTGTGTGAGTGAGTGAGTGTGTCTGTGTGAGTGAGTGAGTCTGTGTGAGTGAGTGTGTCTGTGTGAGTGAGTGTGTCTGTGTGAGTGAGTGAGTGTGTCTGCGTGAGTGTGTCTTTGTGAGTGAGTGTGTCTGTGTGAGTGAGTGAGTGTGTTTGTGTGAGTGAGTGAGTGTGTCTGAGTGAGTGAGTGTGTCTGTATGAGTGAGTGAGTGTGTCTGTGAGTGAGTGTGTCTGTGTGAGTGTGTCTGTGTGAGTGAGTGTGTCTGTGTGAGTGAGTGTGTCTGTGTGAGTGAGTGAGTGTGTCTGTGAGTGAGTGTGTGTGTGTGAGTGAGTGTGTCTGTGTGAGTGAGTGTGTCTGTGTGAGTGAGTGTGTCTGTGTGAGTGAGTGTGTCAGTGTGAGTGGGTGTGTCTGTGAGTGAGTGTGTCTGTGTGAGTGAGTGAGTCTGTGTGAGTGAGTGAGTCTGTGTGAGTGAGTGTGTCTGTGTGTGTGAGTGAGTGAGTGTGTGTGAGTGAGTGTGTCTGTGTGAGTGAGTGTGTCTGTGTGAGTGAGTGAGTGAGTGTGTCTGTGAGTGAGTGTGTGTGTGAGTGAGTGTGTCTGTGTGAGTGAGTGTGTCTGTGTGAGTGATTGTGTCTGTGAGTGTGTCTGTGTGAGTGAGTGTCTGTGTGAGTGAGTGTGTCTGTGGGTGAGTGAGTGTGTCTGTGGGTGAGTGAGTGTGTCTCTGTGAGTGAGTGTCTGTGTGAGTGTGTCTGTGTCAGTGAGTGTGTTTGTGTGAGTGTGTCTGTGTCAGTGAGTGTGTCTGTGTGAGTGTGTCTGTGAGAGTGAGTGAGTGTGTCTGTGTGAGTGAGTGTGTCTGTGTGAGTGAGTGAGTGTGTCTGTGTGAGTGAGTGAGTGTGTCTGTGTGAGTGAGTGAGTGTGTCTGTGTGAGTGAGTGTGTCTGTGTGTGTGAGAGAGTGAGTGTGTCTGTGTGAGTGAGTGAGTCTGTGTGAGTGAGTGAGTATGTCTGTGTGAGTGAGTGAGTATGTCTGTGTGAGTGAGTGTGTCTGTGTGAGTGAGTGTCTGTGTGAGTGAGTGAGTGTGTCTATGTGAGTGAGTGAGTCTGTGTGAGTGAGTGAGTGTGTCTGTGTGAGTGAGTGAGTCTGTGTGAGTGAGTGAGTGTGTCTGTGTGAGTGAGTGAGTATGTCTGTGTGAGTGAGTGAGTGTGTCTGTGTGAGTGAGTGAGTGTGTCTGTGTGAGTGAGTGTGTCTGTGTGAGTGAGTGAGTCTGTGTGAGTGAGTGAGTGTGTCTGTGTGAGTGAGTGAGTGTGTCTGTGTGAGTGAGTGAGTGTGTCTGAGTGAGTGAGTGTGTCTGTATGAGTGAGTGAGTGTGTCTGTGAGTGAGTGTGTCTGTGTGAGTGTGTCTGTGTGAGTGAGTGTGTCTGTGTGAGTGAGTGTGTCTGTGTGAGTGAGTGAGTGTGTCTGTGAGTGAGTGTGTGTGTGTGAGTGAGTGTGTCTGTGTGAGTGAGTGTGTCTGTGTGAGTGAGTGTGTCTGTGTGAGTGAGTGTGTCTGTGTGAGTGGGTGTGTCTGTGAGTGAGTGTGTCTGTGTGAGTGAGTGAGTCTGTGTGAGTGAGTGAGTCTGTGTGAGTGAGTGTGTCTGTGTGTGTGAGTGAGTGAGTGTGTGTGAGTGAGTGTGTCTGTGTGAGTGAGTGTGTGTGTGTGAGTGAGTGAGTGTGTCTGTGAGTGAGTGTGTGTGTGAGTGAGTGTGTCTGTGTGAGTGAGTGTGTCTGTGTGAGTGATTGTGTCTGTGAGTGTGTCTGTGTGAGTGAGTGTCTGTGTGAGTGAGTGTGTCTGTGGGTGAGTGAGTGTGTCTGTGGGTGAGTGAGTGTGTCTCTGTGAGTGAGTGTCTGTGTGAGTGTGTCTGTGTCAGTGAGTGTGTTTGTGTGAGTGTGTCTGTGTCAGTGAGTGTGTCTGTGTGAGTGTGTCTGTGAGAGTGAGTGAGTGTGTCTGTGTGAGTGAGTGTGTCTGTGTGAGTGAGTGAGTGTGTCTGTGTGAGTGAGTGAGTGTGTCTGTGTGAGTGAGTGAGTGTGTCTGTGTGAGTGAGTGTGTCTGTGTGTGTGAGAGAGTGAGTGTGTCTGTGTGAGTGAGTGAGTCTGTGTGAGTGAGTGAGTATGTCTGTGTGAGTGAGTGAGTATGTCTGTGTGAGTGAGTGTGTCTGTGTGAGTGAGTGTCTGTGTGAGTGAGTGAGTGTGTCTATGTGAGTGAGTGAGTCTGTGTGAGTGAGTGAGTGTGTCTGTGTGAGTGAGTGAGTCTGTGTGAGTGAGTGAGTATGTCTGTGTGAGTGAGTGAGTATGTCTGTGTGAGTGAGTGAGTGTGTCTGTGTGAGTGAGTGAGTGTGTCTGTGTGAGTGAGTGAGTCTGTGTGAGTGAGTGAGTATGTCTGTGTGAGTGAGTGAGTATGTCTGTGTGAGTGACTGAGTGTGTCTGTGTGAGTGAGTGTCTGTGTGAGTGAGTGAGTGTGTCTATGTGAGTGAGTGAGTCTGTGTGAGTGAGTGAGTGTGTTTGTGTGAGTGAGTGAGTGTGTCTTTGTGAGTGAGTGTGTGTGTCTGTGTGAGTGAGTGTGTGTGTCTGTGTGAGTGAGTGGGTGTGTCTGTGTGAGTGAGTGAGTGAGTCTGTGTGAGTGAGTGAGTCTGTGTGAGTGAGTGAGTCTGTGTGAGTGAGTGTGTCTGTGTGTGTGAGTGAGTGAGTGTGTGTGAGTGAGTGTGTGTCTGTGTGAGGTGAGTGAGTGTGTGTGTGTGAGTGAGTGAGTCTGTGTGAGTGAGTGTGTCTGTGTGAGTGAGTGTGTCTGTGTGAGTGAGTGAGTGTGTCTGCGTGAGTGTGTCTTTGTGAGTGAGTGTGTCTGTGTGAGTGAGTGAGTGTGTTTGTGTGAGTGAGTGAGTGTGTCTGAGTGAGTGAGTGTGTCTGTATGAGTGAGTGAGTGTGTCTGTGAGTGAGTGTGTCTTGTGTGAGTGTGTCTGTGTGAGTGAGTGTGTCTGTGTGAGTGAGTGTGTCTGTGTGAGTGAGTGTGTCTGTGAGTGAGTGGTGTGTGTGTGAGTGAGTGTGTCTGTGTGAGTGAGTGTGTGTCTGTGTGAGTGAGTGTGTCTGTGTGAGTGAGTGTGTCAGTGTGAGTGGGTGTGTCTGTGAGTGAGTGTGTCTGTGTGAGTGAGTGAGTCTGTGTGAGTGAGTGAGTCTGTGTGAGTGAGTGTGTCTGTGTGTGTGAGTGAGTGAGTGTGTGTGAGTGAGTGTGTCTGTGTGAGTGAGTGTGTCTGTGTGAGTGAGTGAGTGTGTCTGTGAGTGAGTGTGTGTGTGAGTGAGTGTGTCTGTGTGAGTGAGTGTGTCTGTGTGAGTGAGTGTGTCTGTGAGTGTGTCTGTGTGAGTGAGTGTCTGTGTGAGTGAGTGTGTCTGTGGGTGAGTGAGTGTGTCTGTGGGTGAGTGAGTGTGTCTCTGTGAGTGAGTGTCTGTGTGAGTGTGTCTGTGTCAGTGAGTGTGTTTGTGTGAGTGTGTCTGTGTGAGTGAGTGTGTCTGTGTGAGTGTGTCTGTGAGAGTGAGTGAGTGTGTCTGTGTGAGTGAGTGTGTCTGTGTGAGTGAGTGAGTGTGTCTGTGTGAGTGAGTGAGTGTGTCTGTGTGAGTGAGTGAGTGTGTCTGTGTGAGTGAGTGTGTCTGTGTGTGTGAGAGAGTGAGTGTGTCTGTGTGAGTGAGTGAGTCTGTGTGAGTGAGTGAGTGTGTCTGTGTGAGTGAGTGAGTATGTCTGTGTGAGTGAGTGTGTCTGTGTGAGTGAGTGTCTGTGTGAGTGAGTGAGTGTGTCTGTGTGAGTGAGTGAGTCTGTGTGAGTGAGTGAGTGTGTCTGTGTGAGTGAGTGAGTCTGTGTGAGTGAGTGAGTATGTCTGTGTGAGTGAGTGAGTATGTCTGTGTGAGTGAGTGAGTGTGTCTGTGTGAGTGAGTGTCTGTGTGAGTGAGTGAGTGTGTCTGTGTGAGTGAGTGAGTCTGTGTGAGTGAGTGAGTGTGTTTGTGTGAGTGAGTGAGTGTGTCTTTGTGAGTGAGTGTGTGTGTCTGTGTGAGTGAGTGTGTGTGTCTGTGTGAGTGAGTGGGTGTGTCTGTGTGAGTGAGTGAGTGAGTCTGTGTGAGTGAGTGAGTCTGTGTGAGTGAGTGAGTCTGTGTGAGTGAGTGTGTCTGTGTGTGTGAGTGAGTGAGTGTGTGTGAGTGAGTGTGTGTCTGTGTGAGTGAGTGAGTGTGTCTGTGTGAGTGAGTGAGTCTGTGTGAGTGAGTGTGTCTGTGTGAGTGAGTGTGTCTGTGTGAGTGAGTGAGTGTGTCTGCGTGAGTGTGTCTTTGTGAGTGAGTGTGTCTGTGTGAGTGAGTGAGTGTGTTTGTGTGAGTGAGTGAGTGTGTCTGAGTGAGTGAGTGTGTCTGTATGAGTGAGTGAGTGTGTCTGTGAGTGAGTGTGTCTGTGTGAGTGTGTCTGTGTGAGTGAGTGTGTCTGTGTGAGTGAGTGTGTCTGTGTGAGTGAGTGTGTCTGTGAGTGAGTGTGTGTGTGTGAGTGAGTGTGTCTGTGTGAGTGAGTGTGTCTGTGTGAGTGAGTGTGTCTGTGTGAGTGAGTGTGTCAGTGTGAGTGGGTGTGTCTGTGAGTGAGTGTGTCTGTGTGAGTGAGTGAGTCTGTGTGAGTGAGTGAGTCTGTGTGAGTGAGTGTGTCTGTGTGTGTGTGAGTGAGTGTGTGTGAGTGAGTGTGTCTGTGTGAGTGAGTGTGTCTGTGTGAGTGAGTGGAGTGTGTCTGTGAGTGAGTGTGTGTGTGAGTGAGTGTGTCTGTGAGTGAGTGTGTCTGTGTGAGTGAGTGTGTCTGTGAGTGTGTCCTGTGTGAGTGAGTGTCTGTGTGAGTGAGTGTGTCTGTGGGTGAGTGAGTGTGTCTGTGGGTGAGTGAGTGTGTCTCCATGAGTGAGTGTCTGTGTGAGTGTGTCTGTGTCAGTGAGTGTGTTTGTGTGAGTGTGTCTGTGTCAGTGAGTGTGTCTGTGAGTTGGAGAGTGTGTCTGTGAGAGTGAGTGAGTGTGTCTGTGTGAGTGAGTGTGTCTGTGTGAGTGAGTGTGTCTGTGTGTGTGAGTGAGTGTGTCTGTGTGAGTGAGTGTGTCTGTGTGAGTGAGTGAGTGTGTCTGTGTGAGTGAGTGTGTCTGTGTGAGTGAGTGTGTCTGTGTGAGTGAGTGAGTGTGTCTGTGTGAGTGAGTGAGTGTGTCTGTGTGAGTGAGTGAGTGTGTCTGTGTGAGTGAGTGTGTCTGTGTGTGTGAGTGAGTGTGTCTGTGTGAGTGAGTGTGTCTGTGTGAGTGAGTGAGTGTGTCTGTGTGAGTGAGTGTGTCTGTGTGAGTGAGTGTGTCTGTGTGAGTGAGTGAGTGTGTCTGTGAGTGAGTGTGTGTGTGAGTGAGTGTGTCTGTGTGAGTGAGTGTGTCTGTGTGAGTGAGTGTGTCTGTGAGTGTGTCTGTGTGAGTGAGTGTCTGTGTGAGTGAGTGTGTCTGTGGGTGAGTGAGTGTGTCTGTGGGTGAGTGAGTGTGTCTCTGTGAGTGAGTGTCTGTGTGAGTGTGTCTGTGTCAGTGAGTGTGTTTGTGTGAGTGTGTCTGTGTCAGTGAGTGTGTCTGTGTGAGTGTGTCTGTGAGAGTGAGTGAGTGTGTCTGTGTGAGTGAGTGTGTCTGTGTGAGTGAGTGTGTCTGTGTGTGTGAGTGAGTGTGTCTGTGTGAGTGAGTGTGTCTGTGTAAGTGAGTGAGTGTGTCTGTGTGAGTGAGTGTGTCTGTGTGAGTGAGTGTGTCTGTGTGAGTGAGTGAGTGTGTCTGTGTGAGTGAGTGAGTGTGTCTGTGTGAGTGAGTGAGTGTGTCTGTGTGAGTGAGTGTGTCTGTGTGTGTGAGTGAGTGTGTCTGTGTGAGTGAGTGTGTCTGTGTGAGTGAGTGAGTGTGTCTGTGTGAGTGAGTGTGTCTGTGTGAGTGAGTGTGTCTGTGTGAGTGAGTGTGTCTGTGTGAGTGTGTCTGTGTGAGTGAGTGTGTCTGTGTGAGTGAGTGTGTCTGTGTGAGTGTGTCTTTGTGAGTGAGTGTGCCTGTGTGAGTGAGTGAGTGTGTCTGTGTGAGTGAGTGAGTGTGTCTGTGAGTGAGTGTGTCTGTTGTGCGTGAGTGAGAGTGTCTGTATGAGTGAGTGAGTGTGTCTGTGTGAGTGTGTCTGTGTGAGTGAGTGTGTCTGTGTGTGTGAGTGAGTGTGTCTGTGTGAGTGAGTTTGTCTGTGTGGGTGAGTGTGTCAGTGTGTGTGAGTGAGTGTGTCTGTGTGAGTGAGTGTGTCTGTGTGAGTGAGTGTGTCTGTGTGTGTGAGTGAGTGTGTCTGTGTGAGTGTGTCTGTGTGTGTGAGTGAGTGTGTCTGTGTGAGTGAGTGTGTCTGTGTCAGTGTGTCTGTGTAAGTGAGTGTGTCTGTGTGTGTGAGTGAGTGTGTCTGTGTGAGTGAGTCTGTCTGTGAGTGAGTGTGTCTGTGTGAGTGAGTGTGTCTATGTGTGAGTGAGAGTGTCTGTGAGTGAGTGAGTCTGTGTGAGTGAGTGAGTGTGTCTGTGTGAGTGAGTGAGTGTGTCAGTGTGAGTGAGTGTGTCTGAGTGAGTGAGTGTGTCTGTGTGAGTGAGTGAGTCTGTGTGAGTGAGTGAGTATGTCTGTGTGAGTGAGTGAGTATGTCTGTGTGAGTGAGTGAGTGTGTCTGTGTGAGTGAGTGAGTGTGTCTGTGTGAGTGAGTGAGTCTGTGTGAGTGAGTGAGTATGTCTGTGTGAGTGAGTGAGTATGTCTGTGTGAGTGAGTGAGTGTGTCTGTGTGAGTGAGTGTCTGTGTGAGTGAGTGAGTGTGTCTATGTGAGTGAGTGAGTCTGTGTGAGTGAGTGAGTGTGTCTGTGTGAGTGAGTGAGTGTGTCTTTGTGAGTGAGTGTGTGTGTCTGTGTGAGTGAGTGTGTGTGTCTGTGTGAGTGAGTGGGTGTGTCTGTGTGAGTGAGTGAGTCTGTGTGAGTGAGTGAGTCTGTGTGAGTGAGTGAGTCTGTGTGAGTGAGTGTGTCTGTGTGTGTGAGTGAGTGAGTGTGTGTGAGTGAGTGTGTGTCTGTGTGAGTGAGTGAGTGTGTCTGTGTGAGTGAGTGAGTCTGTGTGAGTGAGTGTGTCTGTGTGAGTGAGTGTGTCTGTGTGAGTGAGTGAGTGTGTCTGCGTGAGTGTGTCTTTGTGAGTGAGTGTGTCTGTGAGTGAGTGAGTGTGTTTGTGTGAGTGAGTGAGTGTGTCTGTGTGAGTGAGTGTGTCTGTGTGAGTGAGTGTGTCTGTTGTGTGTGAGTAAGTGTGTCTGTATGAGTGAGTGAGTGTGTCTGTGAGTGAGTGTGTCTGTGTGAGTGAGTGTGTCTGTGTGAGTGAGTGTGTCTGTGTGAGTGAGTGTGTCTGTGTGAGTGAGTCTGTCTGTGTGAGTGAGTCTGTCTGTGTGAGTGAGTGTGTCTGTGTGAGTGAGTGTGTCTGTGTGAGTTAGTGTGTCAGTGTGAGTGGGTGTGTCTGTGAGTGAGTGTGTCTGTGTGAGTGAGTGAGTATGTCTGTGTGAGTGAGTGAGTCTGTGTGAGTGAGTGAGTATGTCTGTGTGTGTGAGTGAGTATGTCTGTGGAGTGAGTGAGTGTGTCTGTGTGAGTGAGTGAGTCTGACTATGTGAGTGAGTGAGTCGGTGTGAGTGAGTGGGTGTGTCTGTGTGAGTGGGTGTGTCTGTGTGAGTGAGTGTGTGTGTCTGTGTGAGTGAGTGTGTGTGTCTGTGTGAGTGAGTGTGTGTCTGTGTGAGTGAGTGTGTCTGTGTGAGTGAGTGAGTGTGTCTGTGAGTGTGTCTGTGTGAGTGAGTGTGTCTGTGTGAGTGAGTGTGTCTGTGTGAGTGAGTGTGTTTGAGTGAGTCAGTGTGTCTGTGTGAGTGAGTGTGTCTGTGTGAGTGAGTGAGTGTGTCTGTGTGAGTGAGTGTGTCTGTGTGAGTGTGTCTGTGTGAGTGAGTGTGTCTGTGTGAGTGAGTGTGTCTGTGTGAGTGTGTCTTTGTGAGTGAGTGTGCCTGTGTGAGTGAGTGAGTGTGTCTGTGTGAGTGAGTGAGTGTGTCTGTGTGAGTGAGTGTGTCTGTTGTGCATGAGTGAGAGTGTCTGTATGAGTGAGTGAGTGTGTCTGTGTGTGTGTGTCTGTGTGTGTGAGTGAGTGTGTCTGTGTGAGTGAGTGTGTCTGTGTGAGTGAGTCTGTCTGTGTGAGTGAGTCTGTCTGTGTGAGTGAGTGTGTCTGTGTGAGTGAGTGTGTCTGTGTGAGTTAGTGTGTCAGTGTGAGTGGGTGTGTCTGTGAGTGAGTGTCTGTGTGAGTGAGTGAGTATGTCTGTGTGAGTGAGTGAGTCTGTGTGAGTGAGTGAGTATGTCTGTGTGTGTGAGTGAGTATGTCTGTGGAGTGAGTGAGTGTGTCTGTGTGAGTGAGTGAGTCTGACTATGTGAGTGAGTGAGTCGGTGTGAGTGAGTGGGTGTGTCTGTGTGAGTGGGTGTGTCTGTGTGAGTGAGTGTGTGTGTCTGTGTGAGTGAGTGTGTGTGTCTGTGTGAGTGAGTGTGTGTCTGTGTGAGTGAGTGTGTCTGTGTGAGTGAGTGTGTCTGTGTGAGTGAGTGAGTGTGTCTGTGAGTGTGTCTGTGTGAGTGAGTGTGTCTGTGTGAGTGAGTGTGTCTGTGTGAGTGAGTGTGTTTGAGTGAGTCAGTGTGTCTGTGTGAGTGAGTGTGTCTGTGTGAGTGAGTGAGTGTGTCTGTGTGAGTGAGTGTGTCTGTGTGAGTGTGTCTGTGTGAGTGAGTGTGTCTGTGTGAGTGAGTGTGTCTGTGTGAGTGTGTCTTTGTGAGTGAGTGTGCCTGTGTGAGTGAGTGAGTGTGTCTGTGTGAGTGAGTGAGTGTGTCTGTGTGAGTGAGTGTGTCTGTTGTGCGTGAGTGAGAGTGTCTGTATGAGTGAGTGAGTGTGTCTGTGTGAGTGTGTCTGTGTGAGTGAGTGTGTCTGTGTGTGTGAGTGAGTGTGTCTGTGTGAGTGAGTGTGTCTGTGTGGGTGAGTGTGTCAGTGTGTGTGAGTGAGTGTGTCTGTGTGAGTGAGTGTGTCTGTGTGTGTGAGTGAGTGTGTCTGTGTGAGTGTGTCTGTGTGTGTGAGTGAGTGTGTCTGTGTGAGTGAGTGTGTCTGTGTCAGTGTGTCTGTGTAAGTGAGTGTGTCTGTGTGTGTGAGTGAGTGTGTCTGTGTGAGTGAGTCTGTCTGTGTGAGTGAGTGTGTCTGTGTGAGTGAGTGTGTCTATGTGTGAGTGAGAGTGTCTGTGAGTGAGTGAGTCTGTGTGAGTGAGTGAGTGTGTCTGTGTGAGTGAGTGAGTGTGTCAGTGTGAGTGAGTGTGTCTGTGTGAGTGAGTGAGTGTGTCTGTGTGAGTGAGTGAGTCTGTGTGAGTGAGTGAGTATGTCTGTGTGAGTGAGTGAGTGTCTGTGTGAGTGAGTGAGTGTGTCTGTGTGAGAGAGTGAGTGTGTCTGTGTGAGTGAGTGAGTCTGTGTGAGTGAGTGAGTATGTCTGTGTGAGTGAGTGAGTATGTCTGTGTGAGTGAGTGAGTGTGTCTGTGTGAGTGAGTGTCTGTGTGAGTGAGTGAGTGTGTCTATGTGAGTGAGTGAGTCTGTGTGAGTGTGTCTGTGTGAGTGAGTGAGTGTGTCTGTGTGAGTGAGTGTGTCTGTGTGAGTGAGTGAGTATGTCTGTGTGAGTGAGTGAGTGTGTCTGTGTGAGTGAGTGTGTGTGTCTGTGTGAGTGAGTGAGTGTGTCTGTGTGAGTGAGTGAGTGTGTCTGTGTGAGTGAGTGAGTGTGTCTGTGTGAGTGAGTGTCTGTGTGAGTGAGTGAGTGTGTCTATGTGAGTGAGTGAGTCTGTGTGAGTGAGTGGGTGTGTCTTTGTGAGTGAGTGTGTGTGTCTGTGTGAGTGAGTGGGTGTGTCTGTGTGAGTGAGTGGTGTGTCTGTGTGAGTGAGTGAGTGAGTCTGTGTGAGTGAGTGAGTCTGTGTGAGTGAGTGAGTCTGTGTGAGTGAGTGTGTCTGTGTGTGTGAGTGAGTGAGTGTGTGTGAGTGAGTGTGTGTCTGTGTGAGTGAGTGAGTGTGTCTGTGTGAGTGAGTGAGTCTGTGTGAGTGAGTGTGTCTGTGTGAGTGAGTGTGTCTGGTGAGTGAGTGAGTGTGTCTGCGTGAGTGTGTCTTTGTGAGTGAGTGAGTCTGTGTGAGTGAGTGAGTGTGTTTGTGTGAGTGAGTGAGTGTGTCTGTGTGAGTGAGTGTGTCTGTTGTGAGTGAGTCTGTCTGTGTGAGTGAGTGTGTCTGTGTGAGTGAGTGTGTCTGTGTGAGTGAGTGTGTCTGTGTGAGTGAGTGTGTCAGTGTGAGTGGGTGTGTCTGTGAGTGAGTGTGTATGTATGAGTGAGTGAGTGTGTCTGTGTGAGTGAGTGAGTCTGTGTGAGTGAGTGAGTATGTCTGTGTGTGTGAGTGTGTATGTCTGTGGAGTGAGTGACTGTGGTCTGTGTGAGTGAGTGAGTGTGACTATGTGAGTGAGTGAGTCGGTGTGAGTGAGTGGGTGTGTCTGTGTGAGTGAGTGTGTGTCTGTGTGAGTGAGTGTGTGTGTCTGTGTGAGTGAGTGTGTGTGTCTGTGTGAGTGAGTGTGTGTCTGTGTGAGTGAGTGTGTCTGTGTGAGTGAGTGTGTCTGTGTGAGTGACGTGTCTGTGAGTGTGTCTGTGTGAGTGTGTCTGTGTGAGTGAGTGTGTCTGTGTGAGTGAGTGTGTCTGTGTGAGTGAGTGTGTTTGAGTGAGTCAGTGTGTCTGTGTGAGTGAGTGTGTCTGTGTGAGTGAGTGAGTGTGTCTGTGTGAGTGAGTGTGTCTGTGTGAGTGTGTCTGTGTGAGTGAGTGTGTCTGTGTGAGTGAGTGTGTCTGTGTGAGTGTGTCTTTGTGAGTGAGTGTGCCTGTGTGAGTGAGTGAGTGTGTCTGTGTGAGTGAGTGAGTGTGTCTGTGTGAGTGAGTGCGTCTGTTGTGCGTGAGTGAGAGTGTCTGTATGAGTGAGTGAGTGTGTCTGTGTGAGTGTGTCTGTGTGAGTGAGTGTGTCTGTGTGTGTGAGTGAGTGTGTCTGTGTGAGTGAGTGTGTCTGTGTGGGTGAGTGTGTCAGTGTGTGTGAGTGAGGTGTGTCTGTGTGAGTGAGTGAGTGTGTCTGTGTGAGTGAGTGAGTGTGTCTGTGTGAGTGAGTGAGTCTGTGTGAGTGAGTGAGTATGTCTGTGTGAGTGAGTGAGTATGTCTGTGTGAGTGAGTGAGTGTGTCTGTGTGAGTGAGTGTCTGTGTGAGTGAGTGAGTGTGTCTATGTGAGTGAGTGAGTCTGTGTGAGTGAGTGAGTGTGTCTGTGTGAGTGAGTGAGTGTGTCAGTGTGAGTGAGTGTGTCTGTGTGAGTGAGTGAGTGTGTCTGTGTGAGTGAGTGAGTCTGTGTGAGTGAGTGAGTATGTCTGTGTGAGTGAGTGAGTATGTCTGTGTGAGTGAGTGAGTGTGTCTGTGTGAGTGAGTGAGTGTGTCTGTGTGAGTGAGTGAGTCTGTGTGAGTGAGTGAGTATGTCTGTGTGAGTGAGTGAGTATGTCTGTGTGAGTGAGTGAGTGTGTCTGTGTGAGTGAGTGTCTGTGTGAGTGAGTGAGTGTGTCTATGTGAGTGAGTGAGTCTGTGTGAGTGAGTGAGTGTGTCTGGTGAGTGAGTGAGTGTGTCTTTGTGAGTGAGTGTGTGTGTCTGTGTGAGTGAGTGTGTGTGTCTGTGTGAGTGAGTGGGTGTGTCTGTGTGAGTGAGTGAGTCTGTGTGAGTGAGTGAGTCTGTGTGAGTGAGTGAGTCTGTTGAGTGAGTGTGTCTGTGTGTGAGTGAGTGAGTGTGTGTGAGTGAGTGTGTGTCTGTGTGAGTGAGTGAGTGTGTCTGTGTGAGTGAGTGAGTCTGTGTGAGTGAGTGTGTCTGTGTGAGTGAGTGTGTCTGTGAGTGAGTGTGTGTCTGCGTGAGTGTGTCTTTGTGAGTGAGTGTGTCTGTGTGAGTGAGTGTGTTTGTGTGAGTGAGTGTGTCTGTGTGAGTGAGTGTGTCTGTGTGAGTGAGTGTGTCTGTTGTGTGTGAGTAAGTGTGTCTGTATGAGTGAGTGAGTGTGTCTGTGTGAGTGTGTCTGTGTGTGTGAGTGAGTGTGTCTGTGTGAGTGAGTGTGTCTGTGTGAGTGAGTGTGTCTGTGTGAGTGAGTCTGTCTGTGTGAGTGAGTCTGTCTGTGTGAGTGAGTGTGTCTGTGTGAGTGAGTGTGTCTGTGTGAGTGAGTGTGTCAGTGTGAGTGGGTGTGTCTGTGAGTGAGTGTGTCTGTGTGAGTGAGTGAGTGTGTCTGTGTGAGTGAGTGAGTCTGTGTGAGTGAGTGAGTATGTCTGTGTGTGTGAGTGAGTATGTCTGTGGAGTGAGTGTGTGTGTCTGTGTGAGTGAGTGAGTGTGACTATGTGAGTGAGTGAGTCGGTGTGAGTGAGTGGGTGTGTCTGTGTGAGTGGGTGTGTCTGTGTGAGTGAGTGTGTGTGTCTGTGTGAGTGAGTGTGTGTGTCTGTGTGAGTGAGTGTGTCTGTGTGAGTGAGTGTGTCTGTGTGAGTGAGTGAGTGTGTCTGTGAGTGTGTCTGTGTGAGTGAGTGTGTCTGTGTGAGTGAGTGTGTCTGTGTGAGTGAGTGTGTTTGAGTGAGTCAGTGTGTCTGTGTGAGTGAGTGTGTCTGTGTGAGTGAGTGAGTGTGTCTGTGTGAGTGAGTGTGTCTGTGTGAGTGTGTCTGTGTGAGTGAGTGTGTCTGTGTGAGTGAGTGTGTCTGTGTGAGTGTGTCTTTGTGAGTGAGTGTGCCTGTGTGAGTGAGTGAGTGTGTCTGTGTGAGTGAGTGAGTGTGTCTGTGTGAGTGAGTGTGTCTGTTGTGCATGAGTGAGAGTGTCTGTATGAGTGAGTGAGTGTGTCTGTGTGTGTGTGTCTGTGTGAGTGAGTGTGTCTGTGTGTGTGAGTGAGTGTGTCTGTGTGAGTGAGTGTGTCTGTGTGGGTGAGTGTGTCAGTGTGTGTGAGTGAGTGTGTCTGTGTGAGTGAGTGTGTCTGTGTGAGTGAGTGTGTCTGTGTCAGTGTGTCTGTGTAAGTGAGTGTGTCTGTGTGTGTGAGTGAGTGTGTCTGTGTGAGTGAGTCAGTCTGTGTGAGTGAGTGTGTCTGTGTGAGTGAGTGTGTCTATGTGTGAGTGAGAGTGTCTGTGAGTGAGTGAGTCTGTGTGAGTGAGTGAGTGTGTCTGTGTGAGTGAGTGAGTGTGTCAGTGTGAGTGAGTGTGTCTGTGTGAGTGAGTGAGTGTGTCTGTGTGAGTGAGTGAGTCTGTGTGAGTGAGTGAGTAGGTCTGTGTGAGTGAGTGAGTGTCTGTGTGAGTGAGTGAGTGTGTCTGTGTGAGAGAGTGAGTGTGTCTGTGTGAGTGAGTGAGTCTGTGTGAGTGAGTGAGTATGTATGTGTGAGTGAGTGAGTATGTCTGTGTGAGTGAGTGAGTGTGTCTGTGTGAGTGAGTGTCTGTGTGAGTGAGTGAGTGTGTCTATGTGAGTGAGTGAGTCTGTGTGAGTGAGTGAGTGTGTCTGTGTGAGTGAGTGAGTGTGTCAGTGTGAGTGAGTGTGTCTGGTGAGTGAGTGAGTGTGTCTGTGTGAGTGAGTGAGTCTGTGTGAGTGAGTGAGTATGTCTGTGTGAGTGAGTGAGTATGTCTGTGTGAGTGAGTGAGTGTGTCTGTGTGAGTGAGTGAGTGTGTCTGTGTGAGTGAGTGAGTCTGTGTGAGTGAGTGAGTATGTCTGTGTGAGTGAGTGAGTATGTCTGTGTGAGTGACTGAGTGTGTCTGTGTGAGTGAGTGTCTGTGTGAGTGAGTGTGTGCGTCTGTGTGAGTGAGTGTGTGTGTCTGTGTGAGTGAGTGGGTGTGTCTGTGTGAGTGAGTGAGTGAGTCTGTGTGAGTGAGTGAGTCTGTGTGAGTGAGTGAGTCTGTGTGAGTGAGTGTGTCTGTGTGTGTGAGTGAGTGAGTGTGTGTGAGTGAGTGTGTGTCTGTGTGAGTGAGTGAGTGTGTCTGTGTGAGTGAGTGAGTCTGTGTGAGTGAGTGTGTCTGTGTGAGTGAGTGTGTCTGTGTGAGTGAGTGTGTCTGCGTGACTGTGTCTTTGTGAGTGAGTGTGTCTGTGTGAGTGAGTGAGTGTGTTTGTGTGAGTGAGTGAGTGTGTCTGTGTGAGTGAGTCTGTCTGTGTGAGTGAGTCTGTCTGTGTGAGTGAGTGTGTCTGTGTGAGTGAGTGTGTCTGTGTGAGTGAGTGTGTCAGTGTGAGTGGGTGTGTCTGTGAGTGAGTGTGTCTGTGTGAGTGAGTGAGTGTGTCTGTGTGAGTGAGTGAGTCTGTGTGAGTGAGTGAGTATGTCTGTGTGTGTGAGTGAGTATGTCTGTGGAGTGAGTGTGTGTGTCTGTGTGAGTGAGTGAGTGTGACTATGTGAGTGAGTGAGTCGGTGTGAGTGAGTGGGTGTGTCTGTGTGAGTGGGTGTGTCTGTGTGAGTGAGTGTGTGTGTCTGTGTGAGTGAGTGTGTGTGTCTGTGTGAGTGAGTGTGTGTCTGTGTGAGTGAGTGTGTCTGTGTGAGTGAGTGTGTCTGTGTGAGTGAGTGAGTGTGTCTGTGAGTGTGTCTGTGTGAGTGAGTGTGTCTGTGTGAGTGAGTGTGTCTGTGTGAGTGAGTGTGTTTGAGTGAGTCAGTGTGTCTGTGTGAGTGAGTGTGTCTGTGTGAGTGAGTGAGTGTGTCTGTGTGAGTGAGTGTGTCTGTGTGAGTGTGTCTGTGTGAGTGAGTGTGTCTGTGTGAGTGAGTGTGTCTGTGTGAGTGTGTCTTTGTGAGTGAGTGTGCCTGTGTGAGTGAGTGAGTGTGTCTGTGTGAGTGAGTGAGTGTGTCTGTGTGAGTGAGTGTGTCTGTTGTGCATGAGTGAGAGTGTCTGTATGAGTGAGTGAGTGTGTCTGTGTGTGTGTGTCTGTGTGAGTGAGTGTGTCTGTGTGTGTGAGTGAGTGTGTCTGTGTGAGTGAGTGTGTCTGTGTGGGTGAGTGTGTCAGTGTGTGTGAGTGAGTGTGTCTGTGTGAGTGAGTGTGTCTGTGTGAGTGAGTGTGTCTGTGTCAGTGTGTCTGTGTAAGTGAGTGTGTCTGTGTGTGTGAGTGAGTGTGTCTGTGTGAGTGAGTCAGTCTGTGTGAGTGAGTGTGTCTGTGTGAGTGAGTGTGTCTATGTGTGAGTGAGAGTGTCTGTGAGTGAGTGAGTCTGTGTGAGTGAGTGAGTGTGTCTGTGTGAGTGAGTGAGTGTGTCAGTGTGAGTGAGTGTGTCTGTGTGAGTGAGTGAGTGTGTCTGTGTGAGTGAGTGAGACTGTGTGAGTGAGTGAGTAGGTCTGTGTGAGTGAGTGAGTGTCTGTGTGAGTGAGTGAGTGTGTCTGTGTGAGAGAGTGAGTGTGTCTGTGTGAGTGAGTGAGTCTGTGTGAGTGAGTGAGTATGTATGTGTGAGTGAGTGAGTATGTCTGTGTGAGTGAGTGAGTGTGTCTGTGTGAGTGAGTGTCTGTGTGAGTGAGTGAGTGTGTCTATGTGAGTGAGTGAGTCTGTGTGAGTGAGTGAGTGTGTCTGTGTGAGTGAGTGAGTGTGTCAGTGTGAGTGAGTGTGTCCTGGTGAGTGAGTGAGTGTGTCTGTGTGAGTGAGTGAGTCTGTGTGAGTGAGTGAGTATGTCTGTGTGAGTGAGTGAGTATGTCTGTGTGAGTGAGTGAGTGTGTCTGTGTGAGTGAGTGAGTGTGTCTGTGTGAGTGAGTGAGTCTGTGTGAGTGAGTGAGTATGTCTGTGTGAGTGAGTGAGTATGTCTGTGTGAGTGACTGAGTGTGTCTGTGTGAGTGAGTGTCTGTGTGAGTGAGTGTGTGTGTCTGTGTGAGTGAGTGTGTGTGTCTGTGTGAGTGAGTGGGTGTGTCTGTGTGAGTGAGTGAGTGAGTCTGTGTGAGTGAGTGAGTCTGTGTGAGTGAGTGAGTCTGTGTGAGTGAGTGTGTCTGTGTGTGTGAGTGAGTGAGTGTGTGTGAGTGAGTGTGTGTCTGTGTGAGTGAGTGAGTGTGTCTGTGTGAGTGAGTGAGTCTGTGTGAGTGAGTGTGTCTGTGTGAGTGAGTGTGTCTGTGTGAGTGAGTGTGTCTGCGTGACTGTGTCTTTGTGAGTGAGTGTGTCTGTGTGAGTGAGTGAGTGTGTTTGTGTGAGTGAGTGAGTGTGTCTGTGTGAGTGAGTCTGTCTGTGTGAGTGAGTCTGTCTGTGTGAGTGAGTGTGTCTGTGTGAGTGAGTGTGTCTGTGTGAGTGAGTGTGTCAGTGTGAGTGGGTGTGTCTGTGAGTGAGTGTGTCTGTGTGAGTGAGTGAGTGTGTCTGTGTGAGTGAGTGAGTCTGTGTGAGTGAGTGAGTATGTCTGTGTGTGTGAGTGAGTATGTCTGTGGAGTGAGTGTGTGTGTCTGTGTGAGTGAGTGAGTGTGACTATGTGAGTGAGTGAGTCGGTGTGAGTGAGTGGGTGTGTCTGTGTGAGTGGGTGTGTCTGTGTGAGTGAGTGTGTGTGTCTGTGTGAGTGAGTGTGTGTGTCTGTGTGAGTGAGTGTGTGTCTGTGTGAGTGAGTGTGTCTGTGTGAGTGAGTGTGTCTGTGTGAGTGAGTGAGTGTGTCTGTGAGTGTGTCTGTGTGAGTGAGTGTGTCTGTGTGAGTGAGTGTGTCTGTGTGAGTGAGTGTGTTTGAGTGAGTCAGTGTGTCTGTGTGAGTGAGTGTGTCTGTGTGAGTGAGTGAGTGTGTCTGTGTGAGTGAGTGTGTCTGTGTGAGTGTGTCTGTGTGAGTGAGTGTGTCTGTGTGAGTGAGTGTGTCTGTGTGAGTGTGTCTTTGTGAGTGAGTGTGCCTGTGTGAGTGAGTGAGTGTGTCTGTGTGAGTGAGTGAGTGTGTCTGTGTGAGTGAGTGTGTCTGTTGTGCATGAGTGAGAGTGTCTGTATGAGTGAGTGAGTGTGTCTGTGTGTGTGTGTCTGTGTGAGTGAGTGTGTCTGTGTGTGTGAGTGAGTGTGTCTGTGTGAGTGAGTGTGTCTGTGCGGGTGAGTGTGTCAGTGTGTGTGAGTGAGTGTGTCTGTGTGAGTGAGTGTGTCTGTGTGAGTGAGTGTGTCTGTGTCAGTGTGTCTGTGTAAGTGAGTGTGTCTGTGTGTGTGAGTGAGTGTGTCTGTGTGAGTGAGTCAGTCTGTGTGAGTGAGTGTGTCTGTGTGAGTGAGTGTGTCTATGTGTGAGTGAGAGTGTCTGTGAGTGAGTGAGTCTGTGTGAGTGAGTGAGTGTGTCTGTGTGAGTGAGTGAGTGTGTCAGTGTGAGTGAGTGTGTCTGTGTGAGTGAGTGAGTGTGTCTGTGTGAGTGAGTGAGTCTGTGTGAGTGAGTGAGTAGGTCTGTGTGAGTGAGTGAGTGTCTGTGTGAGTGAGTGAGTGTGTCTGTGTGAGAGAGTGAGTGTGTCTGTGTGAGTGAGTGAGTCTGTGTGAGTGAGTGAGTATGTATGTGTGAGTGAGTGAGTATGTCTGTGTGAGTGAGTGAGTGTGTCTGTGTGAGTGAGTGTCTGTGTGAGTGAGTGAGTGTGTCTATGTGAGTGAGTGAGTCTGTGTGAGTGAGTGAGTGTGTCTGTGTGAGTGAGTGAGTGTGTCAGTGTGAGTGAGTGTGTCCTGGTGAGTGAGTGAGTGTGTCTGTGTGAGTGAGTGAGTCTGTGTGAGTGAGTGAGTATGTCTGTGTGAGTGAGTGAGTATGTCTGTGTGAGTGAGTGAGTGTGTCTGTGTGAGTGAGTGAGTGTGTCTGTGTGAGTGAGTGAGTCTGTGTGAGTGAGTGAGTATGTCTGTGTGAGTGAGTGAGTATGTCTGTGTGAGTGACTGAGTGTGTCTGTGTGAGTGAGTGTCTGTGTGAGTGAGTGTGTGTGTCTGTGTGAGTGAGTGTGTGTGTCTGTGTGAGTGAGTGGGTGTGTCTGTGTGAGTGAGTGAGTGAGTCTGTGTGAGTGAGTGAGTCTGTGTGAGTGAGTGAGTCTGTGTGAGTGAGTGTGTCTGTGTGTGTGAGTGAGTGAGTGTGTGTGAGTGAGTGTGTGTCTGTGTGAGTGAGTGAGTGTGTCTGTGTGAGTGAGTGAGTCTGTGTGAGTGAGTGTGTCTGTGTGAGTGAGTGTGTCTGTGTGAGTGAGTGTGTCTGCGTGACTGTGTCTTTGTGAGTGAGTGTGTCTGTGTGAGTGAGTGAGTGTGTTTGTGTGAGTGAGTGAGTGTGTCTGTGTGAGTGAGTGTGTCTGTGTGAGTGAGTGTGTCTGTTGTGTGTGAGTAAGTGTGTCTGTATGAGTGAGTGAGTGTGTCTGTGAGTGAGTGTGTCTGTGTGAGTGTGTCTGTGTGTGTGAGTGAGTGTGTCTGTGTGAGTGAGTGTGTCTGTGTGAGTGAGTGTGTCTGTGTGAGTGAGTGTGTCTGTGTGAGTGAGTGTGTCTGTGTGAGTGAGTCTGTCTGTGTGAGTGAGTGTGTCTGTGTGAGTGAGTGTGTCTGTGTGAGTGAGTGTGTCAGTGTGAGTGGGTGTGTCTGTGAGTGAGTGTGTCTGTGTGAGTGAGTGAGTGTGTCTGTGTGAGTGAGTGAGTCTGTGTGAGTGAGTGAGTATGTCTGTGTGTGTGAGTGAGTATGTCTGTGGAGTGAGTGAGTGTGTCTGTGTGAGTGAGTGAGTGTGACTATGTGAGTGAGTGAGTCGGTGTGAGTGAGTGGGTGTGTCTGTGTGAGTGGGTGTGTCTGTGTGAGTGAGTGTGTGTGTCTGTGTGAGTGAGTGTGTGTGTCTGTGTGAGTGAGTGTGTGTCTGTGTGAGTGAGTGTGTCTGTGTGAGTGAGTGTGTCTGTGTGAGTGAGTGAGTGTGTCTGTGAGTGTGTCTGTGTGAGTGAGTGTGTCTGTGTGAGTGAGTGTGTCTGTGTGAGTGAGTGTGTTTGAGTGAGTCAGTGTGTCTGTGTGAGTGAGTGTGTCTGTGTGAGTGAGTGAGTGTGTCTGTGTGAGTGAGTGTGTCTGTGTGAGTGTGTCTGTGTGAGTGAGTGTGTCTGTGTGAGTGAGTGTGTCTGTGTGAGTGTGTCTTTGTGAGTGAGTGTGCCTGTGTGAGTGAGTGAGTGTGTCTGTGTGAGTGAGTGTGTCTGTGTGAGTGAGTGTGTCTGTTGTGCATGAGTGAGAGTGTCTGTATGAGTGAGTGAGTGTGTCTGTGTGTGTGTGTCTGTGTGAGTGAGTGTGTCTGTGTGTGTGAGTGAGTGTGTCTGTGTGAGTGAGTGTGTCTGTGTGGGTGAGTGTGTCAGTGTGTGTGAGTGAGTGTGTCTGTGTGAGTGAGTGTGTCTGTGTGAGTGCGTGTGTCTGTGTGAGTGAGTGTGTCTATGTGTGAGTGAGAGTGTCTGTGAGTGAGTGAGTCTGTGTGAGTGAGTGAGTGTGTCTGTGTGAGTGAGTGAGTGTGTCAGTGTGAGTGAGTGTGTCTGTGTGAGTGAGTGAGTGTGTCTGTGTGAGTGAGTGAGTCTGTGTGAGTGAGTGAGTATGTCTGTGTGAGTGAGTGAGTGTCTGTGTGAGTGAGTGAGTGTGTCTGTGTGAGAGAGTGAGTGTGTCTGTGTGAGTGAGTGAGTCTGTGTGAGTGAGTGAGTATGTATGTGTGAGTGAGTGAGTATGTCTGTGTGAGTGAGTGAGTGTGTCTGTGTGAGTGAGTGTCTGTGTGAGTGAGTGAGTGTGTCTATGTGAGTGAGTGAGTCTGTGTGAGTGAGTGAGTGTGTCTGTGTGAGTGAGTGAGTGTGTCAGTGTGAGTGAGTGTGTCTGTGTGAGTGAGTGAGTGTGTCTGTGTGAGTGAGTGAGTCTGTGTGAGTGAGTGAGTATGTCTGTGTGAGTGAGTGAGTATGTCTGTGTGAGTGAGTGAGTGTGTCTGTGTGAGTGAGTGAGTGTGTCTGTGTGAGTGAGTGAGTCTGTTTGAGTGAGTGAGTATGTCTGTGTGAGTGAGTGAGTATGTCTGTGTGAGTGACTGAGTGTGTCTGTGTGAGTGAGTGTCTGTGTGAGTGAGTGTGTGTGTCTGTGTGAGTGAGTGTGTGTGTCTGTGTGAGTGAGTGGGTGTGTCTGTGTGAGTGAGTGAGTGAGTCTGTGTGAGTGAGTGAGTCTGTGTGAGTGAGTGTGTCTGTGTGTGTGAGTGAGTGAGTGTGTGTGAGTGAGTGTGTGTCTGTGTGAGTGAGTGAGTGTGTCTGTGTGAGTGAGTGAGTCTGTGTGAGTGAGTGTGTCTGTGTGAGTGAGTGTGTCTGTGTGAGTGAGTGAGTGTGTCTGCGTGACTGTGTCTTTGTGAGTGAGTGTGTCTGTGTGAGTGAGTGAGTGTGTTTGTGTGAGTGAGTGAGTGTGTCTGTGTGAGTGAGTGTGTCTGTATGAGTGAGTGAGTGTGTCTGTGAGTGAGTGTGTCTGTGTGAGTGTGTCTGTGTGAGTGAGTGTGTCTGTGTGAGTGAGTGTGTCTGTGTGAGTGAGTGTGTCTGTGTGAGTGAGTGTGTCAGTGTGTGTGAGTGAGTGTGTGTCTGTGTGAGTGAGTGAGTGTGTCTGTGTGAGTGAGTGAGTCTGTGTGTGTGAGTGAGTATGTCTGTGGAGTGAGTGAGTGTGTCTGTGTGAGTGAGTGAGTGTGACTATGTGAGTGAGTGAGTCGGTGTGAGTGAATGGGTGTGTCTGTGTGAGTGAGTGAGTGTGTCTTTGTGAGTGAGTGTGTGTGTCTGTGTGAGTGAGTGTGTGTGTCTGTGTGAGTGAGTGTGTGTCTGTGTGAGTGAGTGTGTCTGTGTGAGTGAGTGTGTCTGTGTGAGTGAGTGACTGTGTCTGTGAGTGTGTCTGTGTGAGTGTGTCTGTGTGAGTGAGTGAGTGTGTCTGTGTGAGTGAGTGTGTCTGTGTGAGTGAGTGTGTTTGAGTGAGTCAGTGTGTCTGTGTGAGTGAGTGTGTCTGTGTGAGTGAGTGAGTGTGTCTGTGTGAGTGAGTGTGTCTGTGTGAGTGTGTCTGTGTGAGTGAGTGTGTCTGTGTGAGTGAGTGTGTCTGTGTGAGTGTGTCTTTGTGAGTGAGTGTGCCTGTGTGAGTGAGTGAGTGTGTCTGTGTGAGTGAGTGAGTGTGTCTGTGTGAGTGAGTGTGTCTGTTGTGCGTGAGTGAGAGTGTCTGTATGAGTGAGTGAGTGTGTCTGTGTGAGTGTGTCTGTGTGAGTGAGTGTGTCTGTGTGTGTGAGTGAGTGTGTCTGTGTGAGTGAGGGTGTCTGTGTGGGTGAGTGTGTCAGTGTGTGTGAGTGAGTGTGTGTCTGTGTGAGTGAGTGAGTGTGTCTGTGTGAGTGAGTGAGTGTGTCTGTGTGAGTGAGTGAGTCTGTGTGAGTGAGTGAGTATGTCTGTGTGAGTGAGTGAGTATGTCTGTGTGAGTGAGTGAGTGTGTCTGTGTGAGTGAGTGTCTGTGTGAGTGAGTGAGTGTGTCTATGTGAGTGAGTGAGTCTGTGTGAGTGAGTGAGTGTGTCTGTGTGAGTGAGTGAGTGTGTCAGTGTGAGTGAGTGTGTCTGTGTGAGTGAGTGAGTGTGTCTGTGTGAGTGAGTGAGTCTGTGTGAGTGAGTGAGTATGTCTGTGTGAGTGAGTGAGTATGTCTGTGTGAGTGAGTGAGTGTGTCTGTGTGAGTGAGTGAGTGTGTCTGTGTGAGTGAGTGAGTCTGTGTGAGTGAGTGAGTAGGTCTGTGTGAGTGAGTGAGTATGTCTGTGTGAGTGAGTGAGTGTGTCTGTGTGAGTGATTGTCTGTGTGAGTGAGTGAGTGTGTCGATGTGAGTGAGTGAGTCTGTGTGAGTGAGTGAGTGTGTCTGTGTGAGTGAGTGAGTGTGTCTTTGTGAGTGAGTGTGTGTGTCTGTGTGAGTGAGTGTGTGTGTCTGTGTGAGTGAGTGGGTGTGTCTGTGTGAGTGAGTGAGTGAGTCTGTGTGAGTGAGTGAGTATGTGTGAGTGAGTGAGTCTGTGTGAGTGAGTGTGTCTGTGTGTGTGAGTGAGTGAGTGTGTGTGAGTGAGTGTGTGTCTGTGTGAGTGAGTGAGTGTGTCTGTGTGAGTGAGTGAGTCTGTGTGAGTGAGTGTGTCTGTGTGAGTGAGTGTGTCTGTGTGAGTGAGTGAGTGTGTCTGCGTGAGTGTGTCTTTGTGAGTGAGTGTGTCTGTGTGAGTGAGTGAGTGTGTTTGTGTGAGTGAGTGAGTGTGTCTGTGTGAGTGAGTGTGTCTGTGTGAGTGAGTGTGTCTGTGTGAGTGAGTGTGTCAGTGTGAGTGGGTGTGTCTGTGAGTGAGTGTGTCTGTGTGAGTGAGTGAGTGTGTCTGTGTGAGTGAGTGAGTCTGTGTGAGTGAGTGAGTATGTCTGTGTGTGTGAGTGAGTATGTCTGTGGAGTGAGTGAGTGTGTCTGTGTGAGTGAGTGAGTGTGACTATGTGAGTGAGTGAGTCGGTGTGAGTGAATGGGTGTGTCTGTGTGAGTGAGTGAGTGTGTCTTTGTGAGTGAGTGTGTGTGTCTGTGTGAGTGAGTGTGTGTGTCTGTGTGAGTGAGTGTGTGTCTGTGTGAGTGAGTGTGTCTGTGTGAGTGAGTGTGTCTGTGTGAGTGAGTGAGTGTGTCTGTGAGTGTGTCTGTGTGAGTGAGTGTGTCTGTGTGAGTGAGTGTGTTTGAGTGAGTCAGTGTGTCTGTGTGAGTGAGTGTGTCTGTGTGAGTGATTGAGTGTGTCTGTGTGAGTGAGTGTGTCTGTGTGAGTGTGTCTGTGTGAGTGAGTGTGTCTGTGTGAGTGAGTGTGTCTGTGTGAGTGTGTCTTTGTGAGTGAGTGTGCCTGTGTGAGTGAGTGAGTGTGTCTGTGTGAGTGAGTGAGTGTGTCTGTGTGAGTGAGTGTGTCTGTTGTGCGTGAGTGAGAGTGTCTGTATGAGTGAGTGAGTGTGTCTGTGTGAGTGTGTCTGTGTGAGTGAGTGTGTCTGTGTGTGTGAGTGAGTGTGTCTGTGTGAGTGAGTGTGTCTGTGTGGGTGAGTGTGTCAGTGTGTGTGAGTGAGTGTGTCTGTGTGAGTGAGTGTGTCTGTGTGAGTGAGTGTGTCTGTGTGTGTGAGTGAGTGTGTCTGTGTGAGTGTGTCTGTGTGTGAGTGAGTGTGTCTGTGTGAGTGTGTCTGTGTCAGTGTGTCTGTGTAAGTGAGTGTGTCTGTGTGTGTGAGTGAGTGTGTCTGTGTGAGTGAGTCTGTCTGTGTGAGTGAGAGTGTCTGTGAGTGAGTGAGTCTGTGTGAGTGAGTGAGTGTGTTTGTGTGAGTGAGTGAGTATGTCTGTGTGAGTGAGTGAGTGTGTCTGTGTGAGTGATTGTCTGTGTGAGTGAGTGAGTGTGTCTATGTGAGTGAGTGAGTCTGTGTGAGTGAGTGAGTGTGTCTGTGTGAGTGAGTGAGTGTGTCAGTGTGAGTGAGTGTGTCTGTGTGAGTGAGTGAGTGTGTCTGTGTGAGTGAGTGAGTCTGTGTGAGTGAGTGAGTATGTCTGTGTGAGTGAGTGAATATGTCTGTGTGAGTGAGTGAGTGTCTGTGTGAGTGAGTGAGTGTGTCTGTGTGAGTGAGTGAGTCTGTGTGAGTGAGTGAGTATGTCTGTGTGAGTGAGTGAGTATGTCTGTGTGAGTGACTGAGTGTGTCTGTGTGAGTGAGTGTCTGTGTGAGTGAGTGAGTGTGTCTGTGTGAGTGAGTGTGTGTGTCTGTGTGAGTGAGTGGGTGTGTCTGTGTGAGTGAGTGAGTGAGTCTGTGTGAGTGAGTGAGTCTGTGTGAGTGAGTGAGTCTGTGTGAGTGAGTGTGTCTGTGTGTGTGAGTGAGTGAGTGTGTGTGAGTGAGTGTGTGTCTGTGTGAGTGAGTGAGTGTGTCTGTGTGAGTGAGTGAGTCTGTGTGAGTGAGTGTGTCTGTGTGAGTGAGTGTGTCTGTGTGAGTGAGTGAGTGTGTCTGCGTGACTGTGTCTTTGTGAGTGCGTGTGTCTGTGTGAGTGAGTGAGTGTGTTTGTGTGAGTGAGTGAGTGTGTCTGTGTGAGTGAGTGTGTCTGTATGAGTGAGTGAGTGTGTCTGTGAGTGAGTGTGTCTGTGTGAGTGTGTCTGTGTGAGTGAGTGTGTCTGTGTGAGTGAGTGTGTCTGTGTGAGTGAGTGTGTCTGTGAGTGAGTGTGTCAGTGTGAGTGGGTGTGTCTGTGAGTGAGTGTGTCTGTGTGAGTGAGTGAGTGTGTCTGTGTGAGTGAGTGAGTCTGTGTGAGTGAGTGAGTATGTCTGTGTGTGTGAGTGAGTATGTCTGTGGAGTGAGTGAGTGTGTCTGTGTGAGTGAGTGAGTGTGACTGTGTGAGTGAGTGAGTCGGTGTGAGTGAATGGGTGTGCCTGTGTGAGTGAGTGAGTGTGTCTTTGTGAGTGAGTGTGTGTGTCTGTGTGAGTGAGTGTGTGTGTCTGTGTGAGTGAGTGTGTGTCTGTGTGAGTGAGTGTGTCTGTGTGAGTGAGTGTGTCTGTGTGAGTGAGTGACTGTGTCTGTGAGTGTGTCTGTGTGAGTGTGTCTGTGTGAGTGAGTGAGTGTGTCTGTGTGAGTGAGTGTGTCTGTGTGAGTGAGTGTGTTTGAGTGAGTCAGTGTGTCTGTGTGAGTGAGTGTGTCTGTGTGAGTGAGTGAGTGTGTCTGTGTGAGTGAGTGTGTCTGTGTGAGTGTGTCTGTGTGAGTGAGTGTGTCTGTGTGAGTGAGTGTGTCTGTGTGAGTGTGTCTTTGTGAGTGAGTGTGCCTGTGTGAGTGAGTGTGTCTGCGTGACTGTGTCTTTGTGAGTGAGTGTGTCTGTGTGAGTGAGTGAGTGTGTTTGTGTGAGTGAGTGAGTGTGTCTGTGTGAGTGAGTCTGTCTGTGTGAGTGAGTCTGTCTGTGTGAGTGAGTGTGTCTGTGTGAGTGAGTGTGTCTGTGTGAGTGAGTGTGTCAGTGTGAGTGGGTGTGTCTGTGAGTGAGTGTGTCTGTGTGAGTGAGTGAGTGTGTCTGTGTGAGTGAGTGAGTCTGTGTGAGTGAGTGAGTATGTCTGTGTGTGTGAGTGAGTATGTCTGTGGAGTGAGTGTGTGTGTCTGTGTGAGTGAGTGAGTGTGACTATGTGAGTGAGTGAGTCGGTGTGAGTGAGTGGGTGTGTCTGTGTGAGTGGGTGTGTCTGTGTGAGTGAGTGTGTGTGTCTGTGTGAGTGAGTGTGTGTGTCTGTGTGAGTGAGTGTGTGTCTGTGTGAGTGAGTGTGTCTGTGTGAGTGAGTGTGTCTGTGTGAGTGAGTGAGTGTGTCTGTGAGTGTGTCTGTGTGAGTGAGTGTGTCTGTGTGAGTGAGTGTGTCTGTGTGAGTGAGTGTGTTTGAGTGAGTCAGTGTGTCTGTGTGAGTGAGTGTGTCTGTGTGAGTGAGTGAGTGTGTCTGTGTGAGTGAGTGTGTCTGTGTGAGTGTGTCTGTGTGAGTGAGTGTGTCTGTGTGAGTGAGTGTGTCTGTGTGAGTGTGTCTTTGTGAGTGAGTGTGCCTGTGTGAGTGAGTGAGTGTGTCTGTGTGAGTGAGTGAGTGTGTCTGTGTGAGTGAGTGTGTCTGTTGTGCATGAGTGAGAGTGTCTGTATGAGTGAGTGAGTGTGTCTGTGTGTGTGTGTCTGTGTGAGTGAGTGTGTCTGTGTGTGTGAGTGAGTGTGTCTGTGTGAGTGAGTGTGTCTGTGCGGGTGAGTGTGTCAGTGTGTGTGAGTGAGTGTGTCTGTGTGAGTGAGTGTGTCTGTGTGAGTGAGTGTGTCTGTGTCAGTGTGTCTGTGTAAGTGAGTGTGTCTGTGTGTGTGAGTGAGTGTGTCTGTGTGAGTGAGTCAGTCTGTGTGAGTGAGTGTGTCTGTGTGAGTGAGTGTGTCTATGTGTGAGTGAGAGTGTCTGTGAGTGAGTGAGTCTGTGTGAGTGAGTGAGTGTGTCTGTGTGAGTGAGTGAGTGTGTCAGTGTGAGTGAGTGTGTCTGTGTGAGTGAGTGAGTGTGTCTGTGTGAGTGAGTGAGTCTGTGTGAGTGAGTGAGTAGGTCTGTGTGAGTGAGTGAGTGTCTGTGTGAGTGAGTGAGTGTGTCTGTGTGAGAGAGTGAGTGTGTCTGTGTGAGTGAGTGAGTCTGTGTGAGTGAGTGAGTATGTATGTGTGAGTGAGTGAGTATGTCTGTGTGAGTGAGTGAGTGTGTCTGTGTGAGTGAGTGTCTGTGTGAGTGAGTGAGTGTGTCTATGTGAGTGAGTGAGTCTGTGTGAGTGAGTGAGTGTGTCTGTGTGAGTGAGTGAGTGTGTCAGTGTGAGTGAGTGTGTCCTGGTGAGTGAGTGAGTGTGTCTGTGTGAGTGAGTGAGTCTGTGTGAGTGAGTGAGTATGTCTGTGTGAGTGAGTGAGTATGTCTGTGTGAGTGAGTGAGTGTGTCTGTGTGAGTGAGTGAGTGTGTCTGTGTGAGTGAGTGAGTCTGTGTGAGTGAGTGAGTATGTCTGTGTGAGTGAGTGAGTATGTCTGTGTGAGTGACTGAGTGTGTCTGTGTGAGTGAGTGTCTGTGTGAGTGAGTGTGTGTGTCTGTGTGAGTGAGTGTGTGTGTCTGTGTGAGTGAGTGGGTGTGTCTGTGTGAGTGAGTGAGTGAGTCTGTGTGAGTGAGTGAGTCTGTGTGAGTGAGTGAGTCTGTGTGAGTGAGTGTGTCTGTGTGTGTGAGTGAGTGAGTGTGTGTGAGTGAGTGTGTGTCTGTGTGAGTGAGTGAGTGTGTCTGTGTGAGTGAGTGAGTCTGTGTGAGTGAGTGTGTCTGTGTGAGTGAGTGTGTCTGTGTGAGTGAGTGTGTCTGCGTGACTGTGTCTTTGTGAGTGAGTGTGTCTGTGTGAGTGAGTGAGTGTGTTTGTGTGAGTGAGTGAGTGTGTCTGTGTGAGTGAGTGTGTCTGTGTGAGTGAGTGTGTCTGTTGTGTGTGAGTAAGTGTGTCTGTATGAGTGAGTGAGTGTGTCTGTGAGTGAGTGTGTCTGTGTGAGTGTGTCTGTGTGTGTGAGTGAGTGTGTCTGTGTGAGTGAGTGTGTCTGTGTGAGTGAGTGTGTCTGTGTGAGTGAGTGTGTCTGTGTGAGTGAGTGTGTCTGTGTGAGTGAGTCTGTCTGTGTGAGTGAGTGTGTCTGTGTGAGTGAGTGTGTCTGTGTGAGTGAGTGTGTCAGTGTGAGTGGGTGTGTCTGTGAGTGAGTGTGTCTGTGTGAGTGAGTGAGTGTGTCTGTGTGAGTGAGTGAGTCTGTGTGAGTGAGTGAGTATGTCTGTGTGTGTGAGTGAGTATGTCTGTGGAGTGAGTGAGTGTGTCTGTGTGAGTGAGTGAGTGTGACTATGTGAGTGAGTGAGTCGGTGTGAGTGAGTGGGTGTGTCTGTGTGAGTGAGTGTGTGTGTCTGTGTGAGTGAGTGTGTCTGTGTGAGTGAGTGAGTGTGTCTGTGAGTGTGTCTGTGTGAGTGAGTGTGTCTGTGTGAGTGAGTGTGTCTGTGTGAGTGAGTGTGTTTGAGTGAGTCAGTGTGTCTGTGTGAGTGAGTGTGTCTGTGTGAGTGAGTGAGTGTGTCTGTGTGAGTGAGTGTGTCTGTGTGAGTGTGTCTGTGTGAGTGAGTGTGTCTGTGTGAGTGAGTGTGTCTGTGTGAGTGTGTCTTTGTGAGTGAGTGTGCCTGTGTGAGTGAGTGAGTGTGTCTGTGTGAGTGAGTGTGTCTGTGTGAGTGAGTGTGTCTGTTGTGCATGAGTGAGAGTGTCTGTATGAGTGAGTGAGTGTGTCTGTGTGTGTGTGTCTGTGTGAGTGAGTGTGTCTGTGTGTGTGAGTGAGTGTGTCTGTGTGAGTGAGTGTGTCTGTGTGGGTGAGTGTGTCAGTGTGTGTGAGTGAGTGTGTCTGTGTGAGTGAGTGTGTCTGTGTGAGTGCGTGTGTCTGTGTGAGTGAGTGTGTCTATGTGTGAGTGAGAGTGTCTGTGAGTGAGTGAGTCTGTGTGAGTGAGTGAGTGTGTCTGTGTGAGTGAGTGAGTGTGTCAGTGTGAGTGAGTGTGTCTGTGTGAGTGAGTGAGTGTGTCTGTGTGAGTGAGTGAGTCTGTGTGAGTGAGTGAGTATGTCTGTGTGAGTGAGTGAGTGTCTGTGTGAGTGAGTGAGTGTGTCTGTGTGAGAGAGTGAGTGTGTCTGTGTGAGTGAGTGAGTCTGTGTGAGTGAGTGAGTATGTATGTGTGAGTGAGTGAGTATGTCTGTGTGAGTGAGTGAGTGTGTCTGTGTGAGTGAGTGTCTGTGTGAGTGAGTGAGTGTGTCTATGTGAGTGAGTGAGTCTGTGTGAGTGAGTGAGTGTGTCTGTGTGAGTGAGTGAGTGTGTCAGTGTGAGTGAGTGTGTCTGTGTGAGTGAGTGAGTGTGTCTGTGTGAGTGAGTGAGTCTGTGTGAGTGAGTGAGTATGTCTGTGTGAGTGAGTGAGTATGTCTGTGTGAGTGAGTGAGTGTGTCTGTGTGAGTGAGTGAGTGTGTCTGTGTGAGTGAGTGAGTCTGTTTGAGTGAGTGAGTATGTCTGTGTGAGTGAGTGAGTATGTCTGTGTGAGTGACTGAGTGTGTCTGTGTGAGTGAGTGTCTGTGTGAGTGAGTGTGTGTGTCTGTGTGAGTGAGTGTGTGTGTCTGTGTGAGTGAGTGGGTGTGTCTGTGTGAGTGAGTGAGTGAGTCTGTGTGAGTGAGTGAGTCTGTGTGAGTGAGTGTGTCTGTGTGTGTGAGTGAGTGAGTGTGTGTGAGTGAGTGTGTGTCTGTGTGAGTGAGTGAGTGTGTCTGTGTGAGTGAGTGAGTCTGTGTGAGTGAGTGTGTCTGTGTGAGTGAGTGTGTCTGTGTGAGTGAGTGAGTGTGTCTGCGTGACTGTGTCTTTGTGAGTGAGTGTGTCTGTGTGAGTGAGTGAGTGTGTTTGTGTGAGTGAGTGAGTGTGTCTGTGTGAGTGAGTGTGTCTGTATGAGTGAGTGAGTGTGTCTGTGAGTGAGTGTGTCTGTGTGAGTGTGTCTGTGTGAGTGAGTGTGTCTGTGTGAGTGAGTGTGTCTGTGTGAGTGAGTGTGTCAGTGTGAGTGGGTGTGTCTGTGAGTGAGTGAGTGTGTCTGTGTGAGTGAGTGAGTCTGTGTGTGTGAGTGAGTATGTCTGTGGAGTGAGTGAGTGTGTCTGTGTGAGTGAGTGAGTGTGACTATGTGAGTGAGTGAGTCGGTGTGAGTGAATGGGTGTGTCTGTGTGAGTGAGTGAGTGTGTCTTTGTGAGTGAGTGTGTGTGTCTGTGTGAGTGAGTGTGTGTGTCTGTGTGAGTGAGTGTGTGTCTGTGTGAGTGAGTGTGTCTGTGTGAGTGAGTGTGTCTGTGTGAGTGAGTGACTGTGTCTGTGAGTGTGTCTGTGTGAGTGTGTCTGTGTGAGTGAGTGAGTGTGTCTGTGTGAGTGAGTGTGTCTGTGTGAGTGAGTGTGTTTGAGTGAGTCAGTGTGTCTGTGTGAGTGAGTGTGTCTGTGTGAGTGAGTGAGTGTGTCTGTGTGAGTGAGTGTGTCTGTGTGAGTGTGTCTGTGTGAGTGAGTGTGTCTGTGTGAGTGAGTGTGTCTGTGTGAGTGTGTCTTTGTGAGTGAGTGTGCCTGTGTGAGTGAGTGAGTGTGTCTGTGTGAGTGAGTGAGTGTGTCTGTGTGAGTGAGTGTGTCTGTTGTGCGTGAGTGAGAGTGTCTGTATGAGTGAGTGAGTGTGTCTGTGTGAGTGTGTCTGTGTGAGTGAGTGTGTCTGTGTGTGTGAGTGAGTGTGTCTGTGTGAGTGAGGGTGTCTGTGTGGGTGAGTGTGTCAGTGTGTGTGAGTGAGTGTGTGTCTGTGTGAGTGAGTGAGTGTGTCTGTGTGAGTGAGTGAGTGTGTCTGTGTGAGTGAGTGAGTCTGTGTGAGTGAGTGAGTATGTCTGTGTGAGTGAGTATGTCTGTGTGAGTGAGTGAGTGTGTCTGTGTGAGTGAGTGTCTGTGTGAGTGAGTGAGTGTGTCTATGTGAGTGAGTGAGTCTGTGTGAGTGAGTGAGTGTGTCTGTGTGAGTGAGTGAGTGTGTCAGTGTGAGTGAGTGTGTCTGTGTGAGTGAGTGAGTGTGTCTGTGTGAGTGAGTGAGTCTGTGTGAGTGAGTGAGTATGTCTGTGTGAGTGAGTGAGTATGTCTGTGTGAGTGAGTGAGTGTGTCTGTGTGAGTGAGTGAGTGTGTCTGTGTGAGTGAGTGAGTCTGTGTGAGTGAGTGAGTAGGTCTGTGTGAGTGAGTGAGTATGTCTGTGTGAGTGAGTGAGTGTGTCTGTGTGAGTGATTGTCTGTGTGAGTGAGTGAGTGTGTCTATGTGAGTGAGTGAGTCTGTGTGAGTGAGTGAGTGTGTCTGTGTGAGTGAGTGAGTGTGTCTTTGTGAGTGAGTGTGTGTGTCTGTGTGAGTGAGTGTGTGTGTCTGTGTGAGTGAGTGGGTGTGTCTGTGTGAGTGAGTGAGTGAGTCTGTGTGAGTGAGTGAGTATGTGTGAGTGAGTGAGTCTGTGTGAGTGAGTGTGTCTGTGTGTGTGAGTGAGTGAGTGTGTGTGAGTGAGTGTGTGTCTGTGTGAGTGAGTGAGTGTGTCTGTGTGAGTGAGTGAGTCTGTGTGAGTGAGTGTGTCTGTGTGAGTGAGTGTGTCTGTGTGAGTGAGTGAGTGTGTCTGCGTGAGTGTGTCTTTGTGAGTGAGTGTGTCTGTGTGAGTGAGTGAGTGTGTTTGTGTGAGTGAGTGAGTGTGTCTGTGTGAGTGAGTGTGTCTGTGTGAGTGAGTGTGTCTGTGTGAGTGAGTGTGTCAGTGTGAGTGGGTGTGTCTGTGAGTGAGTGTGTCTGTGTGAGTGAGTGAGTGTGTCTGTGTGAGTGAGTGAGTCTGTGTGAGTGAGTGAGTATGTCTGTGTGTGTGAGTGAGTATGTCTGTGGAGTGAGTGAGTGTGTCTGTGTGAGTGAGTGAGTGTGACTATGTGAGTGAGTGAGTCGGTGTGAGTGAATGGGTGTGTCTGTGTGAGTGAGTGAGTGTGTCTTTGTGAGTGAGTGTGTGTGTCTGTGTGAGTGAGTGTGTGTGTCTGTGTGAGTGAGTGTGTGTCTGTGTGAGTGAGTGTGTCTGTGTGAGTGAGTGTGTCTGTGTGAGTGAGTGACTGTGTCTGTGAGTGTGTCTGTGTGAGTGTGTCTGTGTGAGTGAGTGAGTGTGTCTGTGTGAGTGAGTGTGTCTGTGTGAGTGAGTGTGTTTGAGTGAGTCAGTGTGTCTGTGTGAGTGAGTGTGTCTGTGTGAGTGAGTGAGTGTGTCTGTGTGAGTGAGTGTGTCTGTGTGAGTGTGTCTGTGTGAGTGAGTGTGTCTGTGTGAGTGAGTGTGTCTGTGTGAGTGTGTCTTTGTGAGTGAGTGTGTCTGTGTGAGTGAGTGAGTGTGTCTGTGTGAGTGAGTGTGTCTGTTGTGCGTGAGTGAGAGTGTCTGTATGAGTGAGTGAGTGTGTCTGTGTAAGTGTGTCTGTGTGAGTGAGTGTGTCTGTGTGAGTGAGTGTGTCTGTGTGGGTGAGTGTGTCAGTGTGTGTGAGTGAGTGTGTCTGTGTGAGTGAGTGTGTCTGTGTGTGTGAGTGAGTGTGTCTGTGTGAGTGTGTCTGTGTGTGAGTGAGTGTGTCTGTGTGAGTGTGTCTGTGTCAGTGTGTCTGTGTAAGTGAGTGTGTCTGTGTGTGTGAGTGAGTGTGTCTGTGTGAGTGAGTCTGTCTGTGTGAGTGAGTGTGTCTGTGTGAGTGAGTGTGTCTATGTGTGAGTGAGAGTGTCTGTGAGTGAGTGAGTCTGTGTGAGTGAGTGAGTGTGTTTGTGTGAGTGAGTGAGTATGTCTGTGTGAGTGAGTGAGTGTGTCTGTGTGAGTGATTGTCTGTGTGAGTGAGTGAGTGTGTCTATGTGAGTGAGTGAGTCTGTGTGAGTGAGTGAGTGTGTCTGTGTGAGTGAGTGAGTGTGTCAGTGTGAGTGAGTGTGTCTGTGTGAGTGAGTGAGTGTGTCTGTGTGAGTGAGTGAGTCTGTGTGAGTGAGTGAGTATGTCTGTGTGAGTGAGTGAATATGTCTGTGTGAGTGAGTGAGTGTCTGTGTGAGTGAGTGAGTGTGTCTGTGTGAGTGAGTGAGTCTGTGTGAGTGAGTGAGTATGTCTGTGTGAGTGAGTGAGTATGTCTGTGTGAGTGACTGAGTGTGTCTGTGTGAGTGAGTGTCTGTGTGAGTGAGTGAGTGTGTCTGTGTGAGTGAGTGTGTGTGTCTGTGTGAGTGAGTGGGTGTGTCTGTGTGAGTGAGTGAGTGAGTCTGTGTGAGTGAGTGAGTCTGTGTGAGTGAGTGAGTCTGTGTGAGTGAGTGTGTCTGTGTGTGTGAGTGAGTGAGTGTGTGTGAGTGAGTGTGTGTCTGTGTGAGTGAGTGAGTGTGTCTGTGTGAGTGAGTGAGTCTGTGTGAGTGAGTGTGTCTGTGTGAGTGAGTGTGTCTGTGTGAGTGAGTGAGTGTGTCTGCGTGACTGTGTCTTTGTGAGTGAGTGTGTCTGTGTGAGTGAGTGAGTGTGTTTGTGTGAGTGAGTGAGTGTGTCTGTGAGTGAGTGTGTCTGTATGAGTGAGTGAGTGTGTCTGTGAGTGAGTGTGTCTGTGTGAGTGTGTCTGTGTGAGTGAGTGTGTCTGTGTGAGTGAGTGTGTCTGTGTGAGTGAGTGTGTCTGTGAGTGAGTGTGTCAGTGTGAGTGGGTGTGTCTGTGAGTGAGTGTGTCTGTGTGAGTGAGTGAGTGTGTCTGTGTGAGTGAGTGAGTCTGTGTGAGTGAGTGAGTATGTCTGTGTGTGTGAGTGAGTATGTCTGTGGAGTGAGTGAGTGTGTCTGTGTGAGTGAGTGAGTGTGACTGTGTGAGTGAGTGAGTCGGTGTGAGTGAATGGGTGTGTCTGTGTGAGTGAGTGAGTGTGTCTTTGTGAGTGAGTGTGTGTGTCTGTGTGAGTGAGTGTGTGTGTCTGTGTGAGTGAGTGTGTGTCTGTGTGAGTGAGTGTGTCTGTGTGAGTGAGTGTGTCTGTGTGAGTGAGTGACTGTGTCTGTGAGTGTGTCTGTGTGAGTGTGTCTGTGTGAGTGAGTGAGTGTGTCTGTGTGAGTGAGTGTGTCTGTGTGAGTGAGTGTGTTTGAGTGAGTCAGTGTGTCTGTGTGAGTGAGTGTGTCTGTGTGAGTGAGTGAGTGTGTCTGTGTGAGTGAGTGTGTCTGTGTGAGTGTGTCTGTGTGAGTGAGTGTGTCTGTGTGAGTGAGTGTGTCTGTGTGAGTGTGTCTTTGTGAGTGAGTGTGCCTGTGTGAGTGAGTGAGTGTGTCTGTGTGAGTGAGTGAGTGTGTCTGTGTGAGTGAGTGTGTCTGTTGTGCGTGAGTGAGAGTGTCTGTATGAGTGAGTGAGTGTGTCTGTGTGAGTGTGTCTGTGTGAGTGAGTGTGTCTGTGTGTGTGAGTGAGTGTGTCTGTGTGAGTGAGGGTGTCTGTGTGGGTGAGTGAGTGTGTGTCTGTGTGAGTGAGTGAGTGTGTCTGTGTGAGTGAGTGAGTGTGTCTGTGTGAGTGAGTGAGTCTGTGAGTGAGTGAGTATGTCTGTGTGAGTGAGTGAGTATGTCTGTGTGAGTGAGTGAGTGTGTCTGTGTGAGTGAGTGTCTGTGTGAGTGAGTGAGTGTGTCTATGTGAGTGAGTGAGTCTGTGTGAGTGAGTGAGTGTGTCTGTGTGAGTGAGTGAGTGTGTCAGTGTGAGTGAGTGTGTCTGTGTGAGTGAGTGAGTGTGTCTGTGTGAGTGAGTGAGTCTGTGTGAGTGAGTGAGTATGTCTGTGTGAGTGAGTGAGTATGTCTGTGTGAGTGAGTGAGTGTGTCTGTGTGAGTGAGTGAGTGTGTCTGTGTGAGTGAGTGAGTCTGTGTGAGTGAGTGAGTATGTCTGTGTGAGTGAGTGAGTATGTCTGTGTGAGTGAGTGAGTGTGTCTGTGTGAGTGATTGTCTGTGTGAGTGAGTGAGTGTGTCTATGTGAGTGAGTGAGTGAGTCTGTGTGAGTGAGTGAGTGTGTCTGTGTGAGTGAGTGAGTGTGTCTTTGTGAGTGAGTGTGTGTGTCTGTGTGAGTGAGTGTGTGTGTCTGTGTGAGTGAGTGGGTGTGTCTGTGTGAGTGAGTGAGTGAGTCTGTGTGAGTGAGTGAGTCTGTGTGGGTGAGTGAGTCTGTGTGAGTGAGTGTGTCTGTGTGTGTGAGTGAGTGAGTGTGTGTGAGTGAGTGTGTGTCTGTGTGAGTGAGTGAGTGTGTCTGTGTGAGTGAGTGAGTCTGTGTGAGTGAGTGTGTCTGTGTGAGTGAGTGTGTCTGTGTGAGTGAGTGAGTGTGTCTGCGTGAGTGTGTCTTTGTGAGTGAGTGTGTCTGTGTGAGTGAGTGAGTGTGTTTGTGTGAGTGAGTGAGTGTGTCTGTGTGAGTGAGTGTGTCTGTATGAGTGAGTGAGTGTGTCTGTGAGTGAGTGTGTCTGTGTGAGTGTGTCTGTGTGAGTGAGTGTGTCTGTGTGAGTGAGTGTGTCTGTGTGAGTGAGTGTGTCAGTGTGAGTGGGTGTGTCTGTGAGTGAGTGTGTCTGTGTGAGTGAGTGAGTGTGTCTGTGTGAGTGAGTGAGTCTGTGTGAGTGAGTGAGTATGTCTGTGTGTGTGAGTGAGTATGTCTGTGGAGTGAGTGAGTGTGTCTGTGTGAGTGAGTGAGTGTGACTATGTGAGTGAGTGAGTCGGTGTGAGTGAATGGGTGTGTCTGTGTGAGTGAGTGAGTGTGTCTTTGTGAGTGAGTGTGTGTGTCTGTGTGAGTGAGTGTGTGTGTCTGTGTGAGTGAGTGTGTGTCTGTGTGAGTGAGTGTGTCTGTGTGAGTGAGTGTGTCTGTGTGAGTGAGTGACTGTGTCTGTGAGTGTGTCTGTGTGAGTGTGTCTGTGTGAGTGAGTGTGTCTGTGTGAGTGAGTGTGTCTGTGTGAGTGTGTCTTTGTGAGTGAGTGTGTCTGTGTGAGTGAGTGAGTGTGTCTGTGTGAGTGAGTGTGTCTGTTGTGCGTGAGTGAGAGTGTCTGTATGAGTGAGTGAGTGTGTCTGTGTGAGTGTGTCTGTGTGAGTGAGTGTGTCTGTGTGAGTGAGTGTGTCTGTGTGGGTGAGTGTGTCAGTGTGTGTGAGTGAGTGTGTCAGTGTGAGTGAGTGTGTCTGTGTGTGTGAGTGAGTGTGTCTGTGTGAGTGTGTCTGTGTGTGAGTGAGTGTGTCTGTGTGAGTGAGTTTGTCTGTGTCAGTGTGTCTGTGTAAGTGAGTGTGTCTGTGTGTGTGAGTGAGTGTGTCTGTGTGAGTGAGTCTGTCTGTGTGAGTGAGTGTGTCTGTGTGAGTGAGTGTGTCTATGTGTGAGTGAGAGTGTCTGTGAGTGAGTGAGTCTGTGTGAGTGAGTGAGTGTGTTTGTGTGAGTGAGTGAGTGTGTCAGTGTGAGTGAGTGTGTCTGTGTGAGTGAGTGAGTGTGTCTGTGAGTGAGTGAGTCTGTGTGAGTGAGTGAGTATGTCTGTGTGAGTGAGTGAGTATGTCTGTGTGAGTGAGTGAGTGTGTCTGTGTGAGTGAGTGAGTGTGTCTGTGTGAGTGAGTGAGTCTGTGTGAGTGAGTGAGTATGTCTGTGTGAGTGAGTGAGTATGTCTGTGTGAGTGAGTGAGTGTGTCTGTGTGAGTGAGTGTCTGTGTGAGTGAGTGAGTGTGTCTATGTGAGTGAGTGAGTCTGTGTGAGTGAGTGAGTGTGTCTGTGTGAGTGAGTGAGTGTGTCTTTGTGAGTGAGTGTGTGTGTCTGTGTGAGTGAGTGTGTGTGTCTGTGTGAGTGAGTGGGTGTGTCTGTGTGAGTGAGTGTGTCTGTGTGTGTGAGTGAGTGTGTCTGTGTGAGTGAGTGTGTCTGTGTGGGTGAGTGTGTCAGTGTGTGTGAGTGAGTGTGTCTGTGTGAGTGAGTGTGTCTGTGTGAGTGAGTGTGTCTGTGTCAGTGTGTCTGTGTAAGTGAGTGTGTCTGTGTGTGTGAGTGAGTGTGTCTGTGTGAGTGAGTCTGTCTGTGTGAGTGAGTGTGTCTGTGTGAGTGAGTGTGTCTATGTGTGAGTGAGAGTGTCTGTGAGTGAGTGAGTCTGTGTGAGTGAGTGAGTGTGTCTGTGTGAGTGAGTGAGTGTGTCAGTGTGAGTGAGTGTGTCTGTGTGAGTGAGTGAGTGTGTCTGTGTGAGTGAGTGAGTCTGTGTGAGTGAGTGAGTATGTCTGTGTGAGTGAGTGAGTGTCTGTGTGAGTGAGTGAGTGTGTCTGTGTGAGAGAGTGAGTGTGTCTGTGTGAGTGAGTGAGTCTGTGTGAGTGAGTGAGTATGTATGTGTGAGTGAGTGAGTATGTCTGTGTGAGTGAGTGAGTGTGTCTGTGTGAGTGAGTGTCTGTGTGAGTGAGTGAGTGTGTCTATGTGAGTGAGTGAGTCTGTGTGAGTGAGTGAGTGTGTCTGTGTGAGTGAGTGAGTGTGTCAGTGTGAGTGAGTGTGTCTGTGTGAGTGAGTGAGTGTGTCTGTGTGAGTGAGTGAGTCTGTGTGAGTGAGTGAGTATGTCTGTGTGAGTGAGTATGTCTGTGTGAGTGAGTGAGTGTGTCTGTGTGAGTGAGTGAGTGTGTCTGTGTGAGTGAGTGAGTCTGTGTGAGTGAGTGAGTATGTCTGTGTGAGTGAGTGAGTATGTCTGTGTGAGTGACTGAGTGTGTCTGTGTGAGTGAGTGTCTGTGTGAGTGAGTGTGTGTGTCTGTGTGAGTGAGTGTGTGTGTCTGTGTGAGTGAGTGGGTGTGTCTGTGTGAGTGAGTGAGTGAGTCTGTGTGAGTGAGTGAGTCTGTGTGAGTGAGTGAGTCTGTGTGAGTGAGTGTGTCTGTGTGTGTGAGTGAGTGAGTGTGTGTGAGTGAGTGTGTGTCTGTGTGAGTGAGTGAGTGTGTCTGTGTGAGTGAGTGAGTCTGTGTGAGTGAGTGTGTCTGTGTGAGTGAGTGTGTCTGTGTGAGTGAGTGAGTGTGTCTGCGTGACTGTGTCTTTGTGAGTGAGTGTGTCTGTGTGAGTGAGTGAGTGTGTTTGTGTGAGTGAGTGAGTGTGTCTGTGTGAGTGAGTGTGTCTGTATGAGTGAGTGAGTGTGTCTGTGAGTGAGTGTGTCTGTGTGAGTGTGTCTGTGTGAGTGAGTGTGTCTGTGTGAGTGAGTGTGTCTGTGTGAGTGAGTGTGTCTGTGTGAGTGAGTGTGTCAGTGTGAGTGGGTGTGTCTGTGAGTGAGTGTGTCTGTGTGAGTGAGTGAGTGTGTCTGTGTGAGTGAGTGAGTCTGTGTGAGTGAGTGAGTATGTCTGTGTGTGTGAGTGAGTATGTCTGTGGAGTGAGTGAGTGTGTCTGTGTGAGTGAGTGAGTGTGACTATGTGAGTGAGTGAGTCGGTGTGAGTGAATGGGTGTGTCTGTGTGAGTGAGTGAGTGTGTCTTTGTGAGTGAGTGTGTGTGTCTGTGTGAGTGAGTGTGTGTGTCTGTGTGAGTGAGTGTGTGTCTGTGTGAGTGAGTGTGTCTGTGTGAGTGAGTGTGTCTGTGTGAGTGAGTGACTGTGTCTGTGAGTGTGTCTGTGTGAGTGTGTCTGTGTGAGTGAGTGAGTGTGTCTGTGTGAGTGAGTGTGTCTGTGTGAGTGAGTGTGTTTGAGTGAGTCAGTGTGTCTGTGTGAGTGAGTGTGTCTGTGTGAGTGAGTGAGTGTGTCTGTGTGAGTGAGTGTGTCTGTGTGAGTGTGTCTGTGTGAGTGAGTGTGTCTGTGTGAGTGAGTGTGTCTGTGTGAGTGTGTCTTTGTGAGTGAGTGTGCCTGTGTGAGTGAGTGAGTGTGTCTGTGTGAGTGAGTGAGTGTGTCTGTGTGAGTGAGTGTGTCTGTTGTGCGTGAGTGAGAGTGTCTGTATGAGTGAGTGAGTGTGTCTGTGTGAGTGTGTCTGTGTGAGTGAGTGTGTCTGTGTGTGTGAGTGAGTGTGTCTGTGTGAGTGAGGGTGTCTGTGTGGGTGAGTGTGTCAGTGTGTGTGAGTGAGTGTGTGTCTGTGTGAGTGAGTGAGTGTGTCTGTGTGAGTGAGTGAGTGTGTCTGTGTGAGTGAGTGAGTCTGTGTGAGTGAGTGAGTATGTCTGTGTGAGTGAGTGAGTATGTCTGTGTGAGTGAGTGAGTGTGTCTGTGTGAGTGAGTGTCTGTGTGAGTGAGTGAGTGTGTCTATGTGAGTGAGTGAGTCTGTGTGAGTGAGTGAGTGTGTCTGTGTGAGTGAGTGAGTGTGTCAGTGTGAGTGAGTGTGTCTGTGTGAGTGAGTGAGTGTGTCTGTGTGAGTGAGTGAGTCTGTGTGAGTGAGTGAGTATGTCTGTGTGAGTGAGTGAGTATGTCTGTGTGAGTGAGTGAGTGCGTCTGTGTGAGTGAGTGAGTGTGTCTGTGTGAGTGAGTGAGTCTGTGTGAGTGAGTGAGTAGGTCTGTGTGAGTGAGTGAGTATGTCTGTGTGAGTGAGTGAGTGTGTCTGTGTGAGTGATTGTCTGTGTGAGTGAGTGAGTGTGTCTATGTGAGTGAGTGAGTCTGTGTGAGTGAGTGAGTGTGTCTGTGTGAGTGAGTGAGTGTGTCTTTGTGAGTGAGTGTGTGTGTCTGTGTGAGTGAGTGTGTGTGTCTGTGTGAGTGAGTGGGTGTGTCTGTGTGAGTGAGTGAGTGAGTCTGTGTGAGTGAGTGAGTATGTGTGAGTGAGTGAGTCTGTGTGAGTGAGTGTGTCTGTGTGTGTGAGTGAGTGAGTGTGTGTGAGTGAGTGTGTGTCTGTGTGAGTGAGTGAGTGTGTCTGTGTGAGTGAGTGAGTCTGTGTGAGTGAGTGTGTCTGTGTGAGTGAGTGTGTCTGTGTGAGTGAGTGAGTGTGTCTGCGTGAGTGTGTCTTTGTGAGTGAGTGTGTCTGTGTGAGTGAGTGAGTGTGTTTGTGTGAGTGAGTGAGTGTGTCTGTGTGAGTGAGTGTGTCTGTGTGAGTGAGTGTGTCTGTGTGAGTGAGTGTGTCAGTGTGAGTGGGTGTGTCTGTGAGTGAGTGTGTCTGTGTGAGTGAGTGAGTGTGTCTGTGTGAGTGAGTGAGTCTGTGTGAGTGAGTGAGTATGTCTGTGTGTGTGAGTGAGTATGTCTGTGGAGTGAGTGAGTGTGTCTGTGTGAGTGAGTGAGTGTGACTATGTGAGTGAGTGAGTCGGTGTGAGTGAATGGGTGTGTCTGTGTGAGTGAGTGAGTGTGTCTTTGTGAGTGAGTGAGTGTGTCTGTGTGGGTGAGTGTGTCAGTGTGTGTGAGTGAGTGTGTCTGTGTGAGTGAGTGTGTCTGTGTGTGTGAGTGAGTGTGTCTGTGTGAGTGTGTCTGTGTGTGAGTGAGTGTGTCTGTGTGAGTGTGTCTGTGTCAGTGTGTCTGTGTAAGTGAGTGTGTCTGTGTGTGTGAGTGAGTGTGTCTGTGTGAGTGAGTCTGTCTGTGTGAGTGAGTGTGTCTGTGTGAGTGAGTGTGTCTATGTGTGAGTGAGAGTGTCTGTGAGTGAGTGAGTCTGTGTGAGTGAGTGAGTGTGTTTGTGTGAGTGAGTGAGTATGTCTGTGTGAGTGAGTGAGTGTGTCTGTGTGAGTGAGTGTCTGTGTGAGTGAGTGAGTGTGTCTATGTGAGTGAGTGAGTCTGTGTGAGTGAGTGAGTGTGTCTGTGTGAGTGAGTGAGTGTGTCAGTGTGAGTGAGTGTGTCTGTGTGAGTGAGTGAGTGTGTCTGTGTGAGTGAGTGAGTCTGTGTGAGTGAGTGAGTATGTCTGTGTGAGTGAGTGAATATGTCTGTGTGAGTGAGTGAGTGTCTGTGTGAGTGAGTGAGTGTGTCTGTGTGAGTGAGTGAGTCTGTGTGAGTGAGTGAGTATGTCTGTGTGAGTGAGTGAGTACGTCTGTGTGAGTGACTGAGTGTGTCTGTGTGAGTGAGTGTCTGTGTGAGTGAGTGAGTGTGTCTGTGTGAGTGAGTGTGTGTGTCTGTGTGAGTGAGTGGGTGTGTCTGTGTGAGTGAGTGAGTGAGTCTGTGTGAGTGAGTGAGTCTGTGTGAGTGAGTGAGTCTGTGTGAGTGAGTGTGTCTGTGTGTGTGAGTGAGTGAGTGTGTGTGAGTGAGTGTGTGTCTGTGTGAGTGAGTGAGTGTGTCTGTGTGAGTGAGTGAGTCTGTGTGAGTGAGTGTGTCTGTGTGAGTGAGTGTGTCTGTGTGAGTGAGTGAGTGTGTCTGCGTGACTGTGTCTTTGTGAGTGAGTGTGTCTGTGTGAGTGAGTGAGTGTGTTTGTGTGAGTGAGTGAGTGTGTCTGTGTGAGTGAGTGTGTCTGTATGAGTGAGTGAGTGTGTCTGTGAGTGAGTGTGTCTGTGTGAGTGTGTCTGTGTGAGTGAGTGTGTCTGTGTGAGTGAGTGTGTCTGTGTGAGTGAGTGTGTCTGTGAGTGAGTGTGTCAGTGTGAGTGGGTGTGTCTGTGAGTGAGTGTGTCTGTGTGAGTGAGTGAGTGTGTCTGTGTGAGTGAGTGAGTCTGTGTGAGTGAGTGAGTATGTCTGTGTGTGTGAGTGAGTATGTCTGTGGAGTGAGTGAGTGTGTCTGTGTGAGTGAGTGAGTGTGACTATGTGAGTGAGTGAGTCGGTGTGAGTGAATGGGTGTGTCTGTGTGAGTGAGTGAGTGTGTCTTTGTGAGTGAGTGTGTGTGTCTGTGTGAGTGAGTGTGTGTGTCTGTGTGAGTGAGTGTGTGTCTGTGTGAGTGAGTGTGTCTGTGTGAGTGAGTGTGTCTGTGTGAGTGAGTGACTGTGTCTGTGAGTGTGTCTGTGTGAGTGTGTCTGTGTGAGTGAGTGAGTGTGTCTGTGTGAGTGAGTGTGTCTGTGTGAGTGAGTGTGTTTGAGTGAGTCAGTGTGTCTGTGTGAGTGAGTGTGTCTGTGTGAGTGAGTGAGTGTGTCTGTGTGAGTGAGTGTGTCTGTGTGAGTGTGTCTGTGTGAGTGAGTGTGTCTGTGTGAGTGAGTGTGTCTGTGTGAGTGTGTCTTTGTGAGTGAGTGTGCCTGTGTGAGTGAGTGAGTGTGTCTGTGTGAGTGAGTGAGTGTGTCTGTGTGAGTGAGTGTGTCTGTTGTGCGTGAGTGAGAGTGTCTGTATGAGTGAGTGAGTGTGTCTGTGTGAGTGTGTCTGTGTGAGTGAGTGTGTCTGTGTGTGTGAGTGAGTGTGTCTGTGTGAGTGAGGGTGTCTGTGTGGGTGAGTGAGTGTGTGTCTGTGTGAGTGAGTGAGTGTGTCTGTGTGAGTGAGTGAGTGTGTCTGTGTGAGTGAGTGAGTCTGTGAGTGAGTGAGTATGTCTGTGTGAGTGAGTGAGTATGTCTGTGTGAGTGAGTGAGTGTGTCTGTGTGAGTGAGTGTCTGTGTGAGTGAGTGAGTGTGTCTATGTGAGTGAGTGAGTCTGTGTGAGTGAGTGAGTGTGTCTGTGTGAGTGAGTGAGTGTGTCAGTGTGAGTGAGTGTGTCTGTGTGAGTGAGTGAGTGTGTCAGTGTGAGTGAGTGTGTCTGTGTGAGTGAGTGAGTGTGTCTGTGTGAGTGAGTGAGTCTGTGTGAGTGAGTGAGTATGTCTGTGTGAGTGAGTGAGTGTCTGTGTGAGTGAGTGAGTGTGTCTGTGTGAGAGAGTGAGTGTGTCTGTGTGAGTGAGTGAGTCTGTGTGAGTGAGTGAGTATGTATGTGTGAGTGAGTGACTATGTCTGTGTGAGTGAGTGAGTGTGTCTGTGTGAGTGAGTGTCTGTGTGAGTGAGTGTGTCTATGTGAGTGAGTGAGTCTGTGTGAGTGAGTGAGTGTGTCTGTGTGAGTGAGTGAGTGTGTCAGTGTGAGTGAGTGTGTCTGTGTGAGTGAGTGAGTGTGTCTGTGTGAGTGAGTGAGTCTGTGTGAGTGAGTGAGTATGTCTGTGTGAGTGAGTGAGTATGTCTGTGTGAGTGAGTGAGTGTGTCTGTGTGAGTGAGTGAGTGAGTGAGTGTGTCTGTGTGAGTGAGTGAGTCTGTGTGAGTGAGTGAGTATGTCTGTGTGAGTGAGTGAGTATGTCTGTGTGAGTGACTGAGTGTGTCTGTGTGAGTGAGTGTCTGTGTGAGTGAGTGTGTGTGTCTGTGTGAGTGAGTGTGTGTGTCTGTGTGAGTGAGTGGGTGTGTCTGTGTGAGTGAGTGAGTGAGTCTGTGTGAGTGAGTGAGTCTGTGTGAGTGAGTGAGTCTGTATGAGTGAGTGTGTCTGTGTGTGTGAGTGAGTGAGTGTGTGTGAGTGAGTGTGTGTCTGTGTGAGTGAGTGTGTGTGTCTGTGTGAGTGAGTGTGTGTGTCTGTGTGAGTGAGTGGGTGTGTCTGTGTGAGTGAGTGAGTGAGTCTGTGTGAGTGAGTGAGTCTGTGTGAGTGAGTGAGTCTGTATGAGTGAGTGTGTCTGTGTGTGTGAGTGAGTGAGTCTGTGTGAGTGAGTGTGTCTGTGTGAGTGAGTGTGTCTGTGTGAGTGAGTGAGTGTGTCTGCGTGACTGTGTCTTTGTGAGTGAGTGTGTCTGTGTGAGTGAGTGAGTGTGTTTGTGTGAGTGAGTGAGTGTGTCTGTGTGAGTGAGTGTGTCTGTATGAGTGAGTGAGTGTGTCTGTGAGTGAGTGTGTCTGTGTGAGTGTGTCTGTGTGAGTGAGTGTGTCTGTGTGAGTGAGTGTGTCTGTGTGAGTGAGTGTGTCAGTGTGAGTGGGTGTGTCTGTGAGTGAGTGTGTCTGTGTGAGTGAGTGAGTGTGTCTGTGTGAGTGAGTGAGTCTGTGTGAGTGAGTGAGTATGTCTGTGTGTGTGAGTGAGTATGTCTGTGGAGTGAGTGAGTGTGTCTGTGTGAGTGAGTGAGTGTGACTATGTGAGTGAGTGAGTCGGTGTGAGTGAATGGGTGTGTCTGTGTGAGTGAGTGAGTGTGTCTTTGTGAGTGAGTGTGTGTGTCTGTGTGAGTGAGTGTGTGTGTCTGTGTGAGTGAGTGTGTGTCTGTGTGAGTGAGTGTGTCTGTGTGAGTGAGTGTGTCTGTGTGAGTGAGTGACTGTGTCTGTGAGTGTGTCTGTGTGAGTGTGTCTGTGTGAGTGAGTGAGTGTGTCTGTGTGAGTGAGTGTGTTTGAGTGAGTCAGTGTGTCTGTGTGAGTGAGTGTGTCTGTGTGAGTGAGTGAGTGTGTCTGTGTGAGTGAGTGTGTCTGTGTGAGTGTGTCTGTGTGAGTGAGTGTGTCTGTGTGAGTGTGTCTTTGTGAGTGAGTGTGTCTGTGTGAGTGAGTGAGTGTGTCTGTGTGAGTGAGTGAGTGTGTCTGTTGTGCGTGAGTGAGAGTGTCTGTATGAATGAGTGAGTGTGTCTGTGTGAGTGTGTCTGTGTGAGTGAGTGTGTCTGTGTGAGTGAGTGTGTCTGTGTGGGTGAGTGTGTCAGTGTGTGTGAGTGAGTGTGTCTGTGTGAGTGAGTGTGTCTGTGTGTGTGAGTGAGTGTGTCTGTGTGAGTGTGTCTGTGTGTGAGTGAGTGTGTCTGTGTGAGTGTGTCTGTGTCAGTGTGTCTGTGTAAGTGAGTGTGTCTGTGTGTGTGAGTGAGTGTGTCTGTGTGAGTGAGTCTGTCTGTGTGAGTGAGTGTGTCTGTGTGAGTGAGTGTGTCTATGTGTGAGTGAGAGTGTCTGTGAGTGAGTGAGTCTGTGTGAGTGAGTGAGTGTGTTTGTGTGAGTGAGTGAGTATGTCTGTGTGAGTGAGTGAGTGTGTCTGTGTGAGTGAGTGTCTGTGTGAGTGAGTGAGTGTGTCTATGTGAGTGAGTGAGTCTGTGTGAGTGAGTGAGTGTGTCTGTGTGAGTGAGTGAGTGTGTCAGTGTGAGTGAGTGTGTCTGTGTGAGTGAGTGAGTGTGTCTGTGTGAGTGAGTGAGTCTGTGTGAGTGAGTGAGTATGTCTGTGTGAGTGAGTGAATATGTCTGTGTGAGTGAGTGAGTGTCTGTGTGAGTGAGTGAGTGTGTCTGTGTGAGTGACTGAGTCTGTGTGAGTGAGTGAGTATGTCTTTGTGAGTGAGTGAGTATGTCTGTGTGAGTGACTGAGTGTGTCTGTGTGAGTGAGTGTCTGTGTGAGTGAGTGAGTGTGTCTGTGTGAGTGAGTGTGTGTGTCTGTGTGAGTGAGTGGGTGTGTCTGTGTGAGTGAGTGAGTGAGTCTGTGTGAGTGAGTGAGTCTGTGTGAGTGAGTGAGTCTGTGTGAGTGAGTGTGTCTGTGTGTGTGAGTGAGTGAGTGTGTGTGAGTGAGTGTGTGTCTGTGTGAGTGAGTGAGTGTGTCTGTGTGAGTGAGTGAGTCTGTGTGAGTGAGTGTGTCTGTGTGAGTGAGTGTGTCTGTGTGAGTGAGTGAGTGTGTCTGCGTGACTGTGTCTTTGTGAGTGAGTGTGTCTGTGTGAGTGAGTGAGTGTGTTTGTGTGAGTGAGTGAGTGTGTCTGTGTGAGTGAGTGTGTCTGTATGAGTGAGTGAGTGTGTCTGTGAGTGAGTGTGTCTGTGTGAGTGTGTCTGTGTGAGTGAGTGTGTCTGTGTGAGTGAGTGTGTCTGTGTGAGTGAGTGTGTCTGTGTGAGTGAGTGTGTCAGTGTGAGTGGGTGTGTCTGTGAGTGAGTGTGTCTGTGTGAGTGAGTGAGTGTGTCTGTGTGAGTGAGTGAGTCTGTTGAGTGAGTGAGTATGTCTGTGTGTGTGAGTGAGTATGTCTGTGGAGTGAGTGAGTGTGTCTGTGTGAGTGAGTGAGTGTGACTATGTGAGTGAGTGAGTCGGTGTGAGTGAATGGGTGTGTCTGTGTGAGTGAGTGAGTGTGTCTTTGTGAGTGAGTGTGTGTGTCTGTGTGAGTGAGTGTGTGTGTCTGTGTGAGTGAGTGTGTGTCTGTGTGAGTGAGTGTGTCTGTGTGAGTGAGTGTGTCTGTGTGAGTGAGTGACTGTGTCTGTGAGTGTGTCTGTGTGAGTGTGTCTGTGTGAGTGAGTGAGTGTGTCTGTGTGAGTGAGTGTGTCTGTGTGAGTGAGTGTGTTTGAGTGAGTCAGTGTGTCTGTGTGAGTGAGTGTGTCTGTGTGAGTGAGTGTGTCTGTGTGAGTGAGTGTGTCTGTGTGAGTGTGTCTGTGTGAGTGAGTGTGTCTGTGTGAGTGAGTGTGTCTGTGTGAGTGTGTCTTTGTGAGTGAGTGTGCCTGTGTGAGTGAGTGAGTGTGTCTGTGTGAGTGAGTGAGTGTGTCTGTGTGAGTGAGTGTGTCTGTTGTGCGTGAGTGAGAGTGTCTGTATGAGTGAGTGAGTGTGTCTGTGTGAGTGTGTCTGTGTGAGTGAGTGTGTCTGTGTGTGTGAGTGAGTGTGTCTGTGTGAGTGAGGGTGTCTGTGTGGGTGAGTGAGTGTGTGTCTGTGTGAGTGAGTGAGTGTGTCTGTGTGAGTGAGTGAGTGTGTCTGTGTGAGTGAGTGAGTCTGTGAGTGAGTGAGTATGTCTGTGTGAGTGAGTGAGTATGTCTGTGTGAGTGAGTGAGTGTGTCTGTGTGAGTGAGTGTCTGTGTGAGTGAGTGAGTGTGTCTATGTGAGTGAGTGAGTCTGTGTGAGTGAGTGAGTCTGTTTGAGTGAGTGAGTATGTCTGTGTGAGTGAGTGAGTATGTCTGTGTGAGTGACTGAGTGTGTCTGTGTGAGTGAGTGTCTGTGTGAGTGAGTGTGTGTGTCTGTGTGAGTGAGTGTGTGTGTCTGTGTGAGTGAGTGGGTGTGTCTGTGTGAGTGAGTGAGTGAGTCTGTGTGAGTGAGTGAGTCTGTGTGAGTGAGTGTGTCTGTGTGTGTGAGTGAGTGAGTGTGTGTGAGTGAGTGTGTGTCTGTGTGAGTGAGTGAGTGTGTCTGTGTGAGTGAGTGAGTCTGTGTGAGTGAGTGTGTCTGTGTGAGTGAGTGTGTCTGTGTGAGTGAGTGAGTGTGTCTGCGTGACTGTGTCTTTGTGAGTGAGTGTGTCTGTGTGAGTGAGTGAGTGTGTTTGTGTGAGTGAGTGAGTGTGTCTGTGTGAGTGAGTGTGTCTGTATGAGTGAGTGAGTGTGTCTGTGAGTGAGTGTGTCTGTGTGAGTGTGTCTGTGTGAGTGAGTGTGTCTGTGTGAGTGAGTGTGTCTGTGTGAGTGAGTGTGTCTGTGTGAGTGAGTGTGTCAGTGTGAGTGGGTGTGTCTGTGAGTGAGTGAGTGTGTCTGTGTGAGTGAGTGAGTCTGTGTGTGTGAGTGAGTATGTCTGTGGAGTGAGTGAGTGTGTCTGTGTGAGTGAGTGAGTGTGACTATGTGAGTGAGTGAGTCGGTGTGAGTGAATGGGTGTGTCTGTGTGAGTGAGTGAGTGTGTCTTTGTGAGTGAGTGTGTGTGTCTGTGTGAGTGAGTGTGTGTGTCTGTGTGAGTGAGTGTGTGTCTGTGTGAGTGAGTGTGTCTGTGTGAGTGAGTGTGTCTGTGTGAGTGAGTGACTGTGTCTGTGAGTGTGTCTGTGTGAGTGTGTCTGTGTGAGTGAGTGAGTGTGTCTGTGTGAGTGAGTGTGTCTGTGTGAGTGAGTGTGTTTGAGTGAGTCAGTGTGTCTGTGTGAGTGAGTGTGTCTGTGTGAGTGAGTGAGTGTGTCTGTGTGAGTGAGTGTGTCTGTGTGAGTGTGTCTGTGTGAGTGAGTGTGTCTGTGTGAGTGAGTGTGTCTGTGTGAGTGTGTCTTTGTGAGTGAGTGTGCCTGTGTGAGTGAGTGAGTGTGTCTGTGTGAGTGAGTGAGTGTGTCTGTGTGAGTGAGTGTGTCTGTTGTGCGTGAGTGAGAGTGTCTGTATGAGTGAGTGAGTGTGTCTGTGTGAGTGTGTCTGTGTGAGTGAGTGTGTCTGTGTGTGTGAGTGAGTGTGTCTGTGTGAGTGAGGGTGTCTGTGTGGGTGAGTGTGTCAGTGTGTGTGAGTGAGTGTGTGTCTGTGTGAGTGAGTGAGTGTGTCTGTGTGAGTGAGTGAGTGTGTCTATGTGAGTGAGTGAGTCTGTGTGAGTGAGTGAGTATGTCTGTGTGAGTGAGTGAGTATGTCTGTGTGAGTGAGTGAGTGTGTCTGTGTGAGTGAGTGTCTGTGTGAGTGAGTGAGTGTGTCTATGTGAGTGAGTGAGTCTGTGTGAGTGAGTGAGTGTGTCTGTGTGAGTGAGTGAGTGTGTCAGTGTGAGTGAGTGTGTCTGTGTGAGTGAGTGAGTGTGTCTGTGTGAGTGAGTGAGTCTGTGTGAGTGAGTGAGTATGTCTGTGTGAGTGAGTGAGTATGTCTGTGTGAGTGAGTGAGTGTGTCTGTGTGAGTGAGTGAGTGTGTCTGTGTGAGTGAGTGAGTCTGTGTGAGTGAGTGAGTAGGTCTGTGTGAGTGAGTGAGTATGTCTGTGTGAGTGAGTGAGTGTGTCTGTGTGAGTGATTGTCTGTGTGAGTGAGTGAGTGTGTCTATGTGAGTGAGTGAGTCTGTGTGAGTGAGTCTGTCTGTGTAAGTGAGTGTGTCTGTGTGTGTGAGTGAGTGTGTCTGTGTGAGTGAGTCTGTCTGTGTGAGTGAGTGTGTCTGTGTGAGTGAGTGTGTCTATGTGTGAGTGAGAGTGTCTGTGAGTGAGTGAGTCTGTGTGAGTGAGTGAGTGTGTTTGTGTGAGTGAGTGAGTGTGTCAGTGTGAGTGAGTGTGTCTGTGTGAGTGAGTGAGTGTGTCTGTGAGTGAGTGAGTCTGTGTGAGTGAGTGAGTATGTCTGTGTGAGTGAGTGAGTATGTCTGTGTGAGTGAGTGAGTGTGTCTGTGTGAGTGAGTGAGTGTGTCTGTGTGAGTGAGTGAGTCTGTGTGAGTGAGTGAGTATGTCTGTGTGAGTGAGTGAGTATGTCTGTGTGAGTGAGTGAGTGTGTCTGTGTGAGTGAGTGTCTGTGTGAGTGAGTGAGTGTGTCTATGTGAGTGAGTGAGTCTGTGTGAGTGAGTGAGTGTGTCTGTGTGAGTGAGTGAGTGTGTCTTTGTGAGTGAGTGTGTGTGTCTGTGTGAGTGAGTGTGTGTGTCTGTGTGAGTGAGTGGGTGTGTCTGTGTGAGTGAGTGAGTCTGTGTGAGTGAGTGAGTCTGTGTGAGTGAGTGTGTCTGTGTGTGTGAGTGAGTGAGTGTGTGTGAGTGAGTGTGTGTCTGTGTGAGTGAGTGAGTGTGTCTGTGTGAGTGAGTGTGTCTGTGTGAGTGAGTGAGTGTGTCTGTGTGAGTGAGTGAGTCTGTGTGAGTGAGTGAGTATGTCTGTGTGAGTGAGTGAGTATGTCTGTGTGAGTGAGTGAGTGTGTCTGTGTGAGTGAGTGTCTGTGTGAGTGAGTGAGTGTGTCTATGTGAGTGAGTGAGTCTGTGTGAGTGAGTGAGTGTGTCTGTGTGAGTGAGTGAGTGTGTCTTTGTGAGTGAGTGTGTGTGTCTGTGTGAGTGAGTGTGTGTGTCTGTGTGAGTGAGTGGGTGTGTCTGTGTGAGTGAGTGAGTCTGTGTGAGTGAGTGAGTCTGTGTGAGTGAGTGTGTCTGTGTGTGTGAGTGAGTGAGTGTGTGTGAGTGAGTGTGTGTCTGTGTGAGTGAGTGAGTGTGTCTGTGTGAGTGAGTGAGTCTGCGTGAGTGAGTGTGTCTCTGTGAGTGAGTGTGTCTGTGTGAGTGAGTGAGTGTGTCTGTGAGTGTGTCTGTGTGAGTGTGTCTGTGTGAGTGAGTGTGTCTGTGTGAGTGAGTGAGTGTGTCTGTGTGAGTGAGTGTGTCTGTGTGAGTGTGTCTTTGTGAGTGAGTGTGCCTGTGTGAGTGAGTGAGTGTGTCTGTGTGAGTGAGTGAGTGTGTCTGTGTGAGTGAGTGTGTCTGTTGTGCGTGAGTGAGAGTGTCTGTATGAGTGAGTGAGTGTGTCTGTGTGGGTGTGTCTGTGTGAGTGAGTGTGTCTGTGTGTGTGAGTGAGTGTGTCTGTGTGAGTGAGTGTGTCTGTGTGGGTGAGTGTGTCAGTGTGTGTGAGTGAGTGTGTCTGTGTGAGTGAGTGTGTCTGTGTGAGTGAGTGTGTCTGTGTGTGTGAGTGAGTGTGTCTGTGTGAGTGTTTCTGTGTGTGTGAGTGAGTGTGTCTGTGAGTGAGTGTGTCTGTGTCAGTGTGTCTGTGTAAGTGAGTGTGTCTGTGTGTGTGAGTGAGTGTGTCTGTGTGAGTGAGTCTGTCTGTGTGAGTGAGTGTGTCTGTGTGAGTGAGTGTGTCTATGTGTGAGTGAGAGTGTCTGTGAGTGAGTGAGTCTGTGTGAGTGAGTGAGTGTGTCTGTGTGAGTGAGTGAGTGTGTCAGTGTGTGTGAGTGTGTCTGTGAGTGAGTGAGTGAGTCTGTGTGAGTGAGTGAGTATGTCTGTGTGAGTGAGTGAGTGTCTGTGTGAGTGAGTGAGTGTGTCTGTGTGAGTGAGTGAGTGTGTGTGTGTGAGTGAGTGAGTCTGTGTGAGTGAGTGAGTATGTCTGTGTGAGTGAGTGAGTATGTCTGTGTGAGTGAGTGAGTGTGTCTGTGTGAGTGAGTGTCTGTGTGAGTGAGTGAGTGTGTCTATGTGAGTGAGTGAGTCTGTGTGAGTGAGTGAGTGTGTCTGTGTGAGTGAGTGAGTGTGTCAGTGTGAGTGAGTGTGTCTGTGTGAGTGAGTGAGTGTGTCTGTGTGAGTGAGTGAGTCTGTGTGAGTGAGTGAGTATGTCTGTGTGAGTGAGTGAGTGTGTCTGTGTGAGTGAGTGAGTGTGTCTGTGTGAGTGAGTGAGTCTGTGTGAGTGAGTGTGTATGTCTGTGTGAGTGAGTGAGTGTGTCTGTGTGAGTGAGTGTCTGTGTGAGTGAGTGTGTCTATGTGAGTGAGTGAGTCTGTGTGAGTGAGTGAGTGTGTCTGTGTGAGTGAGTGAGTGTGTCTTTGTGAGTGAGTGTGTGTGTCTGTGTGAGTGAGTGTGTGTGTCTGTGTGAGTGAGTGGGTGTGTCTGTGTGAGTGAGTGAGTGAGTCTGTGTGAGTGAGTGAGTCTGTGTGAGTGAGTGAGTCTGTGTGAGTGAGTGTGTCTGTGTGTGTGAGTGAGTGAGTGTGTGTGAGTGAGTGTGTGTCTGTGTGAGTGAGTGAGTGTGTCTGTGTGAGTGAGTGAGTCTGTGTGAGTGAGTGTGTCTGTGTGAGTGAGTGTGTCTGTGTGAGTGAGTGAGTGTGTCTGCGTGAGTGTGTCTTTGTGAGTGAGTGTGTCTGTGTGAGTGAGTGAGTGTGTTTGTGTGAGTGAGTGAGTGTGTCTGTGTGAGTGAGTGTGTCTGTATGAGTGAGTGAGTGTGTCTGTGAGTGAGTGTGTCTGTGTGAGTGTGTCTGTGTGAGTGAGTCTGTCTGTGTGAGTGAGTCTGTCTGTGTGAGTGAGTGTGTCTGTGTGAGTGAGTGTGTCTGTGTGAGTGAGTGTGTCAGTGTGAGTGGGTGTGTCTGTGAGTGAGTGTGTCTGTGAGTGAGTGAGTGTGTCTGTGTGAGTGAGTGAGTCTGTGTGAGTGAGTGAGTATGTCTGTGTGTGTGAGTGAGTATGTCTGTGGAGTGAGTGAGTTTGTCTGTGTGAGTGAGTGAGTGTGACTATGTGAGTGAGTGAGTCGGTGTGAGTGAGTGGGTGTGTCTTTGTGAGTGAGTGAGTGTGTCTGTGTGAGTGAGTGAGTCTGTCTGAGTGAGTGTGTGAGTTTGTCTGTGAGTGAGTGTGTCTGTGTGAGTGAGTGAGTGTGTCTGTGTGAGTGAGTGTGTCTGTGTGAGTGAGTGAGTATGTCTGTGTGAGTGAGCGAGTGTGTCTGGGTGAGTGAGTGTGTCTGTGTGAGTGAGTGAGTGTGTCTCTGTGAGTGTGTGAGTGTGTCTGTGTGAGTGAGCGAGTGTGTCTGTGTGAGTGAGCGAGTGTGTCTGTGTGAGTGAGTGTGTCTGTGTGAGTGAGTGTGAAGTGTGAGTGAGTGTGTCTCTCTGTGTGAGTGAGTGAGTGTGAGTGAGTGTGTCTGTCTGTGTGAGTGAGTGTGCCTGTGTGGTTGAGTGTGTGTGTCTGTGTGAGTATGAGTGAATGTGTGAGTGTGTGTGTGAGTGTGTGTGTGTCTGTGTGTGACACAGTCTACTGCCATCTAGCTGGTTGAGGATAGCCCGGGTGTCTCGAAGCTGATTCCAAGTGCGTAGTGATGTTAATCGATTCCGTTAGACCGCAGTTGGGAGCAGTGGAGGAACCACAACTGGTTTTAGTGACTCTAAGCCAGGGAGAGGACTATCAGGCATGGCTCCCTGTCCTGATCACCATCCAATGACTCCTGTTGAGTCTGCAGCTGTCAGGCTAGATCGATTTCTACTGCGATGCACTCCATGGTAAAATATGATGCGGAGATGCCGGTGTTGGACTGGGGTGGACAAAAGTGAGAAGTCGCACAACACCAGGTTATAGTCCAACAGTTTTATTTGAAATCACAAGCTTTCGGAGCGGCTGCTCCTTCGTCAGGTGAAGTAAAGGAATACAAATCGACAAAGCATGTATAGATAGAGAACAATGCATGTGTAACGTACAATGTCAGACGACTACATTTAATCCTCCTGACTGCCTTTTGTCACACCTCGGCAGATAAACAATCAGGTCAGCCAGGAAGGCACCACATCAAAGACATAGCAAGATACAACTGAGACAATGAGGTGGGGTTACAGGGGGTCTAATGTGTCAAAAGCTGCAGTCGGTATGGAAAACGATAAACTTAAAAAAAATTTACTTATTTTTACTGGAAATCACATCTGAACAAGCCAACGACGACTCGAGTCTGGATGACTCTACGTCATGTATCGTGACATGAACCCAAGATCCCGGTTGAGGCCGTCCTCATGGGTGCGGAACTTGGCTATCAGTTTCTGCTCGATGATTTTGCGTTGTCGTGTGTCTCTAAGGCCGCCTTGGAGAACGCTTACCCGCAGATCCGAGGCTGAATGTCCTTGACTGCTGAAGTGTTCCCCGACTGGGAGGGAACACTCCTGCCTGGCGATTGTTGCATGGTGTCCGTTCATACGTTGTCGCAGTGTCTGCATAGTCTCGCCGATGTACCATGCCGCGGTGCATTCTTTCCTGCAACGTATCAGGTAGACAACGTTGGCCGAGTCACATGAGTATGTACCATGTACCTGGTGGGTAGTGTCCTCATGTGTGATGATGGTATCTGTGTTGATGATCTGGCATGTCTTGCAGAGGTTGCCATGGCAGGGTTGTGTGGTGTCATGGTCGCTGTTATCCTGAAAGCTGGGTAATTTGCTGCGAACGATGGTACTTCTGAGGTTAGGCGGCTGTTTGAAGGCAAGTAGTGGAGGCGTGGGGATGGCCTTAGCGAGGTGTTCGTCGTCATCGATGACATGTTGAAGGCTGCGAAGAACATGGCGTAGTTTCTCCGCTCCGGGGAAGTACTGGACAATGTAGGGTACCCTGTTGGTTGTGTCCCGTGTTTGCCTTCTGAGGAGGTCTATGCGATTTTTTGCTGTGGCCCGTCGGAACTGTCGATCGATGAGTCGAGCGTCATATCCCGTTCTTACGAGGGCGTTTTTCAGCGTCCGTAGGTGTCCATCGCGTTCCTCCTCGTCTGAGCAGATCCTGTGTATTCGCAGGGCTTGTCCATAGGGGATGGCTTCTTTAACGTGGTTAGGGTGGAAGCTGGAGAAGTGGTAAAATAGCCCACTGATGCTCATTGTCTCGGCTCAGACATCAAGAATGGGCACTTTGACAAGGTACAAGTGGGCAGGTGGTTCCTGTGGCACTGCGCCCAACTAGAATGAGTTGGGTAGATTTTTGTCTTTATCACTTGGGCGGATTGCAGAGAGGGTAGCCTGGTGAGGACGATCACACAGCCCATACTGAACCCGCCAGAACCTTCCATTATATCGAACCTTGGTCAGACTACGCTTGGAGTATTGTGTGTGGTTCTGGTCTCCATAATACAAAAAGGATATTGAAGCACTGGAGAAAGTGCAGGAAAAATTTATAAAGGATGTTACCAGAATTGAGAGAATGGAACTATCCGGAAAGACGGAGCGGGCGGGGACTCTTTTCTCTGGAAAAGAGAAGACTAAGAGGAGGCCTGCTAGAGGTCTTTAAAATTATGAAGGGGCTTATCGATAGGGTAGATGTGTAAAAACCTGTTCCATTGTGGGTGAGTCTAGAACAATAAATATGCGATAGTCACTAACAGATCAAATAAAGAATTGAGGAGGAATTTCTTGGCTTTATTAATAGAGTAGAGTATAAAAACAAGGAAGTTATGCTAAACCTTTATAAAACAGTGGTTTAGCCTCAGCTGGAGTATTGTGTTCAATTCTGGGCCCCACACTTTAGGCAGGATGTCAAGGCCTTGGAGAGGGTGCAGAGGAGATTTACTAGAATGGTACCAGGGATGAGGGACTTCAGTTATGTGGAGAGACTGGAGAAGCTGGGGTTGTTGTCCTTAGAGCAGAAAAGGTTAAGTGGAGATTGAATAGAGGTGTTCAAAATCCTGTATGGTTTTGATTGAGTCAATAAGGAGAAACTGTTTCCAGTGGCAGAAGGGTCAGTAACCAGAAGACACAGATTTAAGGTAATTGGCAAAAGAACCAGAGGGGAGATGAGGAGAGTTCTTGTGATCTGGAACGCGCTGCCTGAAAGGGCGGTGGAAGGAGATTCAATCGTAACTTTCAAAAGGGAATTGGATAAATACTTGAAGAGGGAAATTTACAGGGCTATGGGGAAAGAGCAGGGGAGCGGGATTAATTGGACAGCTCTTTTAAGGAGCCGGCATAGGCACGATGGGCCGAATGGCCTCCTTCTGTGCTGTATCATTCGATGATTCTACGATTGTTTGCTTGCCGTGCTGGCTGACGATGTGAGTGAAAGCAATTCTTTTGGTCCTTTCTTTTGGTGTCTGGCAGCATGGAGGCCGGCTAGTATGACTGAGAGTCTCCCAACCAAACTACTGAGAAACCAGCCAGAGTAACAGGATGGGCCGAATGGCTTCCTGCTATGTTGTAATCATTCTATGATTCTAAGAGTGGGAGGAGGCTCATGTGGAGTATAAACACCGGCATAGACCAGTTAGGCCGAATGGCCTGTTTGGGTGGCTGAAACTAGCAGAAGGTGCATATTGTTTATCAGTAGTGAATGATTCTGGGAATATAATGGCAGTGAGATTCTGCTGTGTTCATGGCATACTATTAAAAAAAACAAAAACACTGCAATTTTATAGAACAGAGGATCGCCCTGAGAGGCTCTGTGCAGATAATCACACAGCCGCTGAACTTGACTTGCCAGTGGCTGTGTGCAATTTGTTCCTCTCAGACCTGTATGAACTGGCCCTGATCAAGCAGAGAAACAGGAGGCCCCTTTTCTGATGTAATTACTAAGCAGTAAGTTGAACATAAACCACAATCTAAAGGCAGAAAGAGGGCGATCTGTTGAAAATACAGTTTGACTCACACATGTTTGGCCCTCGCTGACCGTAAATACCTGAGGAATGTTTTATCTGGGATTATGTTGAGAATTGCAAGCAGAATACGCCACAGGCGTATTCCTGAATATACCGGAATTCTCCCCGGTGTCCCAGACAATATTTATCACTCAACCAATATCATCAGACAAAACAGATTATCTGGTCCTTTATAACATTGCTGTTTGTGGGAGCTTGCTGTGCACAAATTGGCTGCCACATTTTCTATGTTACAACAGTGACTACACTTCAAAACTACTTAATTGCCTGTGAAGGGCTTTGGGACGTCCTGAGGTTGTGAAAGGTGCTATATAAATTCAACTCCTTCCTTCCTTCCTTCCTTCCTTCAACTCTTCCCTTCCCTTTCCTTTTCTTTCTTTCCTTGTCACTCCTGTGCACAGCTCACAATTACCAGGCAGACATTTCAAGTTCCACTGCAGCAACGGTGGGCTAGTTTTTACGATCTCTTGCTTCCTGCCCACACTCCGTGCGCTACAGGAGTGCAGATTGAGGATTCAGGCGCACAGGTACGTGCGCACGATTCATGGCTTGTTAACTGATGGGGAATCACTCATGACATGAATTGGCCCTCTTGTGCACCGTATCGCAACTGCTGACATGCCCTCCTGTCGCACGAAACTCTGCTGCGTGAACGCTAGATTGTACCCTTGATACCACGAATGATTGCCCATCGGCCGGTGTTGGTCCTTTTCACAGAAAGGAATGGATGAGGAACAGAGTGCGGGCCATTGACTGTCAACTTGGCTCAGTGAGTAGCCCACTTGCCTCTGACTCAGAAGGTTGTGGGTTCAAGCCCCACTCCATAAGACTTGCCTACATAATCCAGGCTGACACTTCAATGCAGCACTGAGGGGGAGCTGCTGTTTGAGTGAGATGTTAAACCGAGGTCTTAGGTGTCCGTGGAAGATCCCATGACACTTTTTTGATTCCTCCCAGTGACCTGGCCAACATTCAGCCCTCAATCAGCACCACCAAAAAAGAATAACTGATCATTCGATTCATTGCTGTTTGTGGGGTCTTGCTGTGCGCATATTGGCCGCTGCGTTTCCTACATTACAACAGTGATTACACTTCAAAAGTACTAAATTTGCTGTAAAGCACTATGGGACAGCCTGAGGTTGTGAAAGGCGCTATAGAAATGCAGGTCCTTTCTTTCAGTGCAGTTGAGGCTACGCCTGTCCTCCACACACAGACTCTTTCCACCATGTTGTCACTGGATGGTGATGAGGAGCAGCGGCCCTGGCTGGTTTTCCTGCCCCCTTAGCCCAGGGAGTTTGTTCCATGTGCTGATCACTCTTTGTGCAAGAGTTTCCTGGCATCAATCCTAAATCTGCCTTTTGCGAGTTTGAACCTGCGTCCTCTTGTCCTGCTGTTCTTGTTCTAATCGAAATAGAGCTCTGGGTTAACCTTTTCCGTACCATTTACCATCTCGTACATCTCCATCTCGTCCCCTCGCTGTCACCTCCCCTCAAGTCGGAAAGGCCCAAGTCTCCCCAGTCTTCCCTCTGACACTTGGGATCAGTCTCAGGGCATTTCTTTGAACCACTCCCAGAGTTTCAATCTCTCCTTTGTGTTTTGGTGATCAGAACTGGACACAGCAGAAAATTAGAGTGGCCAGCTTCAGTTGGAGAGCTGCATCAGCAGAGGCGCGATGGCCTCTTTCTGTGCTGTAATTTGTCTGAATATTCCAGGTGTGGTCTGACTCTGTTTCAGTATGACATCCCCTGACTTCTATTTCACTCTTTTGGCCACTTACTCCTCTTCCTGCACAGTTGCTGCATTCAAATTATCAGATCATTCAAAATTTTGAACACTGAAACCCTCTGTTACTTATTTTGCTGAATTCAAATCATTGCATAATTTTGTTTTTTATTTAAAGTGCAAAAAAACAATGACTTTTGAACTGTCAGGTGTAAAACAGGTTCGGGCAAATCAAATCCAGGTAAGTTTCTCTGCTGTGTACAGAATTTACAGAGGGGTCTATTATTTGTTACCGGCCCAAACCGGCACGCTTGGCTCCTGACCTCGAGGCCCAAAGATCAAACTTGGGCCTCAGCACCATAATCCAGGGGAGCTGCGGGCACCAATCAGGCTCACCTCTCTGGGCCTAACCACATTTGGTCAGTGTTGAGACCCACTGGTAAGTCTGGGAGGTGGGAGTGCGGAGGCAATCCGGGGGGGGTGGGGTGGCGGGGGGTTCTAACATGGATTAACAGTGTCTCGCAGTTGTTTTGCGGAGCCAGAGGAATTGCTCCTGCCCCTTCGCCGACTCCACAGAAAACAACATTTCAGAATTTTCAGGGCCTTTTCTGAGTGGTCTCTCGTAGTCCCTTTAAGATCCGCTGGTTAGGCAGCTCAAGACCTGGAAATACTCCGACTAGTCTTAGAGAATTTAGGACTCCGGATCTAAAATGAGCACAGGATAACAATAACAATAACTTGTATATATACAGCGCCTTTAATGTAGTAAAATGTCCCAAGGCGCTTCACAGGAGCGTAAATCAGACCAAACTTGACACCGAGCCACATATGGAGATATTCGGGCAGGTGACCAAAAGCTCGGTCAAAGAGGTAGGTTTTAAGGAGCGCCTTAAAGGAGGAAAGAGAGATGGAGAGGCGAAGAGGTTTAAGGACTGAATTCCAAGCTTAGGGCCTAGGCAGCTGAAGGCATGGCCGCCAATAGTGGAGCGATGAAAACAGGGGCTGCGCGAGAGGCCAGAATTGGAGAAGCGCAGAGATCTCGGAGGGTTGTAGGGCTGGAAGAGATTACAGAGAAAGGGAGGGGCGAGGCCATGGAGGGATTTGAACATGAGGATGAGAATTGTTACTGTGCTACTGTGTTTTGTTGAGTGCTGCTTGACTAGAAGTTTCAGGGACTGCCCAAGTACCAAAAAAAAAAGATTTAGCAGCAACTTTGAGACATGAATTACATTAGATATGTAGAGTGCCTTTGTGAGGTAAATGGAGATTTATTTCATAACACTTGAAGATTAATTGTAGTTAATTTTTGCTTTCTCAGTACTTTAATGGTTGCTTTGCTTCTGCATAATAGACCTGATGATCTGACTCGCTGTGGTTTGTGCATGAGGGTAGTGTGTGGGGGTGGATATTCGTGTAGTATCTTGCTACAGTAATAGGAGGATAATTAGAATGGAACGTTTCATTATCGCTACAGTCCTGTCACATGATGTATAGAGATAGGCCTGTTAATAACTGTCAGGTTGGCTCAATAGTAACACCCTGGCCTCTGAGTCAGAAAGGGCGTGGGATCAAGACCCACTCCAGGTCTTGAGTACATAATAAGGTCATCAACTCTGGTTGGAAGCTTTGACCATGTGGCGTCTGATCATGTGACATCTGCAAATGTTATTGCATTTACCGTATAAAGGTTGGGTCCCCTGCAGTTGAGTATTTTTGTTCGTGGTTTCGCGCCAGCAACTTTTGTTCGAGAAGTTCCGAGTACAAGGGGCTCACCTGAGCCCCAATCTCCCGCCCCCCAATCCCCAGTCTCCCTCTCTGTTCGACCCTCATTCCCCAGTCTCCCGCTCTACCCCAACCCTCATTCCCCAGTCTTCCCCTCTCTCCCGACCCTCATTCCCCAGTCTCCCGCTGTACCACGACCCTTATTCCCCAGTCTTCCCCTCTCTCCCGACCTTCATTCGCCAGTCTCCCGCTGTACCACGACCCTTATTCCCCAGTCTCCCTCTCTCCTTGAATTCGTCTCATGCATTTGTTCTCTGAAGGGAGACCAACGCCCTAAAACTGGGACAAATTTGCAATGTGCACCGCCGTCAATTGTAATGTCTGCACAAAACCACATTGCCTTCATATATTGTCACCTGACGGTGGGTGTCTGAGAGAGACAAGGGAGGAGATTTGTGAGGCACTGACAATCATTATTGGTACTAATTGGATAGCTCTACCAAAGAGGAGGCACAGGCACAATGATTATGAGGGAGTTGTTGGACACTGGGAAGATACCAGGAGACTAGAAATAGGTTAATGTGGTGCCCATATTCAACAAAAGGCGACAAAACAGACACAGGCAATTACAGACCCATTAGTCTCACTTCCATTCCATGTGAAATAATGAAGTTGATCATCAGGTTGAGGGGCCGAGAATGAGGGGACATAAGATTAAGTTTAAATGCTGGAGATTTAGGACAGAGAGCAGGAGAAACCATTTTACACCGGGGGTTGTGAGGCTGAGGAATGGACAACGGGAATTAGTGATTGAAGCAGCGACCATGTCAGATACTTCTTCTTAGGCAGTCCCTCAGAACCGAGGATGACTTGCTTCCACACTAAAAATGAGTTCTCAGGTGACTGATGAGTCCAATGCGGGACCTACAGTCTCTGTCACAAGTGGGGCAGACAGTGGTTGAAGGGGCGGGTGGGTGGGGTGCTTGGGTTGACGGGCGCTCCTTCCGCTGTTTGCGCTTGGCTTCCGCTTGCTCCCGGCGAAGAGACTCGAGGTGTTCGGCGCCTTCCCGGATGCTTCTCCTCCACTTTGTGTGGTCTTGAGCCAGGGATTCCCAAGTGTCGGTGGGGATGTTGCACTTTTTCAAGGAGGCTTTGAGGGTATCCTTGAAGCGTTTCATCTGCCCACCTGGGGCTCTCTTGCCGTGTCGGAGCTCCGAGTAGAGCGCTTGTTTTGGGAGTCTCGTATCGGGCATGCGGACGATGTGACCCGTCCATCGGAGCTGATCAAGCGTGGTCAAAGCTTCGATGCTGGAGATGTTGGCCTGAGCGAGAACCCTGACATTGGTGCGCATATCCTGCCAATGGATTTGCAGGATCTTGTGGAGGCAGCATTGGTGGTACCTCTCCAGTGCTTTGAGGTGCCTGCTGTACATAGTCCATATCTCTGAGGCATACAGTAGGGCGCGTATCACTGCTGCTCTGTAGACCATGAGCTTAGTGCCAGGTCTGAGGTCCTGGTCTTCAAACACTCTCTTCCTCAGGCGACCGAAGGCTGCACTGGCACACTGAAGGCGGTGTTGGACTTCGTCATCGATGTCTGCCCTTGTTGACAGTAGACTCCCGAGGTATGGAAAGTGGTCCACGTTGTCCAAAGCCTCGTCGTGGATTTTGATAATCGGGGGGCAGTACTGTGTGGCGGGGGCAGGTTGGTAGAGGACCTTTGTCTTATAGATATTTAGTGTAAGGCCCATGCTCTCTTATGCTTCAGTGAAGGTGTTGACGATGGTTTGGAGTTCGGCCTCAGAATGTGCGCAGACGCAAGCGTCGTCTGCATACTGTAATTTGATGAGGATGGAACGACCTTGGATCTGGACTGGAGGCGACGGAGGTTGAACAGTTTCCCGTTTGTTCTGTAGATTAGCTCCACTCCAGTGGGGAGCTTACTGAGGGTGAGATGGAGCATTGCAGCCAGGAAGATCGAGGACAGCGTTGGTGCGATGACACAGCCTTGCTTGACCCCGGTCCATACGTGAATTGGGTCTGTGGTGGATCCGTTGGTCAGGATCACGGCTTGCATGTCGTGGTGAAGCAGGCGGAGGATGGTGACAAACTTTTGAAGGCAGCCGAATTTGAGGAGGACACTCCATAATCCCTCACGGTTGACGGTGTCGAAAGCCTTTGTGAGGTCAAAGAAGGCCATGTACAGCAGTTGGTGCTGTTCCTGCATTTCTCTTGTAGTTGACGCGCGGTGAAGATCATGTCCATTGTTCCCCTTAGTGGGCGGAATCTGCATTGCGACTCTGGGAGGAGCTCTTCAGCCACTGGAAGACAACGGGAATTAGTGATTGAAGCAGAGACCATGTCAGATACATCTGGGCATTGTCACATTGCTGTTTGTGGCACCTTGCTGTGTGCAAATTGGCTGCCACATTTCCCTACATTACAACAGCGGCTACACTTCAAAAGTACTTCATTGGCTGTAAAGCATTTTGGGGCGTACAGAGGTCATGAAAGGAGCTATATAAATACAAGTTGTTACTTTCTCGGGGGGGACGAGGAGGAAATCGATGTTGAAGGAGCAGAGAGTGGAGGTGAATGACTAAAGTACAGGTAGTTGACTGGGGTAGCATAGGGCATGTCCACAGAGGGACTTGAAAGCAAAGGAACGGGCAGAGCTCAATTTACATTTTTGGACACTAAGGAAATCTAGGGATATGGGGAGAGGGCGGGAAAGTGGAGTTGAGGTAGAAGATCAGCCATGATCTTATTGAGTGGCGGAGCAGGCTCGAGAGGCTGTATGGCCTACTCCTGCTGCTATTTCTTACATTCTTATGTTCCTAGATAGGTGGTTGCCAGAAAGGGATCTGGGAACAGAGCGGGCACGTGGGATTAGGAGACTGCTTGTGTGGAGGATAAACACCAACAAAGACTGGTTGGACATAAAAGTCTGTTTCTGTGTTATAATGATGTATATGCCTGTTTTTAAACAGTAGCATTGCCGAGACTGGCATCTTCCTGATATGCTTCTCGCACAACTAAAAGAATAGAAACCAATTTACAGCAGGTAGTTCCAGAAGTCATTTTGAAGATGACATCTTTCTTTAAAAAAAAATGTTTTTCAATTAAGAACTGCAGCAGAGAGAGAGAGAGAGAGAGAGAGAGACCCATAATCTATGGTCACAAACCCCCTGGGGGGAGGATTTCCTCATCGCTCCACCTGCTTCGCTACCACAGGAAATTCCCGGTCCTCCCCCCATTTTTGTCACACTGACACTATGCAGATGACATAGCCTCAATGATATGATCTAGTTCAAACCTCAGAAATGATTCCTCAGATATCCTGATGGCAAGTCAGCTCCTTAGAATTAGGACTGAGTCAGTAACTCCCTCTTTAAAACTGATCCGCATGGCGTGACACTCTCTTTAAAAGATGTCTACATGAAATGACGCTCTCTTTAGTTAGCCGTGGCTCAGTGGGTAGCACTCTTGTCTCTGAGTCAGAAGGTCGTGGGTTCAAGCCCCACTTGAGCACAAATCTAAGCTGACACGGAGTACTGAGGGAGAGCTGCACTGTCGGAGGTGCCGTCTTTTGGATGAGATGTTAAACCGAGACCCCGTCTGCCCTCTCAGGTGGACATAAAAGATTCCATGGCACTATTTCGAAGAAGGTTGTGAAAGGCGCTATTACATACAAGTTCTTTCTTTTTTCTTTCTCTTTCAAAGTGGTCCACAATGCGAGAAACATGTTTTAAAATGTGTTCACATGATGACACATCCTTCTGACAGGGGTTGATGTGACAACATCTCAAAGCTGTGATGCCAACTTTGAAATTCCTGGTTTGATCAGATTATGGACGCTGTCAACCTGCTTCACGGGAGGCCATCACTATTCTTTGGAAAATCTTAGTTATAATTCAGAGGCGTCAGAAAGTCGAAGGACCTTTATTAATTATTAAAGCAGAAAATGCTGAAAACACTCAGCAGGTCAGCAGCATCTGTGGAGAGAGAAACAGAGTTAACGTTTCAGGTCGATGATCCTTGTTTATTGATGTTGGAATGTTTAACAGGAGCTCAGGTGGCAAGACTCCCTCTGAATAATTCAATGGAGCAAATATCCCCCAAAACAGCTATAGGAACATAGGAACAGGAGGAGGCCATTCAGCCCCTTGGGTCTGTTCCGCCAGTCAATCAGATCATGGCTGATCTGTATCTTAACTCCATCCACCCGTCTTGGTTCCGTAACCCTTAATACCCTTACCTAACAAAAATCTATCGATCTCAGTTTTGAAATTTTCAATTGACCCCCACCCTCAACAGCTTTTTGGGGGAGAGAGTTCCAGATTTCCACCAACCTTTTTGTGAAGAAGTGGTTCCTGACATCACCCCTGAACGGCCTGGCTCTAATTTTAAGGTTACGCCCCCTTGTTCCCCCACCAGAGGAAATAGTTTCTCTCTATCTATCCTATCAAATCCTTTAATCGTCTTAAACACCTCAATCAATCAATCAATCAAACGCCTCAACTAAAACAGTTCCACTTTTCAGGGTTATAAAGCTTTTGTTCAGGGTGAATATTCCAATCTAGACAAAGATCAGGAGGAACTGAGGTGAATGTTTTATAATGAACCCGTTTCATAGATTGCAATAGCTGTAGGCTGTGGACGACATCAATAAATAATGCTCCTTTGACTTATTTATGTCTCTGAATTATAGCTTAGATCATCCAAAAGGAGCGAGGACCTCCCTTGTAACATGTTGATACTCTCCCCAGTCTGATGGAACATGTAATTACAGAGCTGTCAGTACACATGGGAGCTTTGCTGTTCGGAACTAATGTTGGTTGAAGTCATGCACGTTCCTGTTTGATACACTGACAAGTTGAATTGCCTGTTTCACCCACACAAAAATCAGATTATGTTTTTGATAAAAGAGGTCAAATAGGTTCATTTGATCTTGGATCAAAAGGAACTGGGACCCGGAATTCTCCTCTACTTTAGCAAAAAGAACAGATGTGAGTCTGAATTGGTGTGCATTTTGGAAAAAGTGTGAACAGACTATTCACCTGTGTCTGATAGTGTCCTTCGGATTCCTCTTGTCCAAAACAGGAGCAAGAAGGTCTCATGATGAATAAGGAATTGGGTGGATTGGACAACAGGTGGCCGATCCACTACCGTCCGCTTTCCAACACTGCCAAAAATGAGAATCTACCCCAGTGTTTTTAATTAAGGAGAAGATAATGAAGTGTCACCACAACGGTCGGGTTGGACGTATTCCCGGAGGTTTCATCACATGGCTGCTTGTCTCCAAGTGCCTCGCCCCTCACAATCCCGTCATTAATCGCCCAACTCGTCCTCGTGGTGCCCCGCCTTCCACGGCCAATCGGAAAATTAATAGACTCTTTGTTACCCGATTGAATGCTTCCTGACTGTCGGTCAGTCCTTCTTCCTATGTCCACTATTTTTATAACTAATAAACAAAAGTGTTCAAACAATTTATTTTGAAAAAGCACAATTTTTATTGCCCCTATGATTTTTCTCCCGGGGTTTGCTGGCAGCAGTGTCCAGGAGATTAATCTTTAATTCCTGGAGACTCCAGGGCAATCCTGGAGGGTTGGCAACCATGCACAGCAGTGACAGAAGTGAACAGGACGCAGGAGTCTCTCCCTGAGAGCACGGGTGGAGCGCCGTTGGCTGGTAGATGGCAGTGGAGCAGGAGGAGAAGGTGAGCTGGAAAAGCAGAGGGCCTAGCAGACACTGCCCCAGGCAACGAGTCTACTGCGACAGAGTCAGCTGCCCATGGATGGACCATCACTTTGGAATGCTGAGGCCCACCATGGAGGTTGTATCTATGTCCTGCTGGATGGGCCAACACAGGGATCAGCCAGGCACCCAGCCTTCTTGAACCGCTGCAGTTCTTGTGGTGAACGTACTCCCACAGTGCTGTTAGGGAGGGAGTTCCAGGATTTTGACCCAGCAACGATGAAGGAACGGCGATATATTTCCAAGTCAGGATGGTGTGTAACTTGGAGGGGAACTTGGAGGTGGTGGTGTTCCCATGTGCCTGCTGCCCTTGTCCTTCTAGGTGGTAGAGGTCACAAGTTTGGGAGGTGCTGCCGAAGAAGCCTTGGCGAGTTGCTGCAGTGCATCTTGTAGATGGTACACATTGCAGCCACGGTGGAGGGAGTGAATGTTTAAGGTGGTGGATGTGTTGACAATCAAGCGGGCTGCTTTGTCCTGGATGGTGTTGAGCTTCTTGAGTGTTGTTGGAGCTGCACTCATCCAGGCAAGTGGAGAGTATTCCATCACACTCCTTACTTGTGCCTTGTAGATGTTGGAAAGGCTTTGGGGAGTCAGGAGGTGAGTCACTTGCCGCAGAATACCTAGCCTCTGACCTGCTCTTGTTGCCACAGTATTTATGTGGCTGGCCCAGTTAAGTTTCTGGTCAATGGTGACCCCCCAGGATGTTGATGGTGGGGGATTCGGCGATGGTAATGCTGTTGAAAGTCAATGGGCGGTGGTTAGACTCTCGCTTGTTGGAGATAGTCATTGCCTGGCACTTCTATGGCGCGAATGTTACTTGCCACTTATCAGCCTAAGCCTGAATGTCATCCAGGTCTTGCTGCATGTGGGCATGGACTGCTTCATTATCTGAGGAGTTGCGAATGGAACTGAACACTGTGCAATCATCAGCGAACATCCCCATTTCTGACCTTATGATGGAGGAAAGGTCATTGATGAAGCAGGACATCGTCTAAGGACATCATAGCAATCAGACAACAACAACTTGCATTTATATAGTGCCATTAATGTAGTAAAATGGCCCACGGTGCTTTGCAGAAACGTAATCAGACAAAAATCGATACAGAGCCAAAAAAAGAAATATTAGGAGGGGTGACCAAAATGGGGGTTTTAAGGAAGGTCTTAAAGGAGTAGAGGGAGTTGGAGAGGCGGTGAGGTATAGTGAGTGATTTCCAGAACTTAGACATTTTGTCTAATGAAAAGACTGGCATTTATATAGCACCTTTCATAACCTCAGGACGTCCTGAAGCGCTTTACAGCCAATGAAGTACTTTTGAAGTGTAGTCACTGTTGTGATGTAGGAAATGCAGCAGCCAATTTGCACACAGCAAGCTCCCACAAACAGCAATGTGATAATGACCAGATAATTTGTTTTCGTGATGTTGGTTGAGGGATAAATATTGGCCGGGACACTGGGGAGAACTCCTCTGCTCTTGTTCGAATAGTGCCATGGGATCTTTTACATCCACTTGATAGGGAAGACAGGGCCTCGGTTTAACGTCTCATCCAAAAGCTGGCAGCACTCCCTCAGTACTGCACTGGAGTGCCAGCCTAGATTAGTTACTCAAGTCTCTGGAGGGAGGCTTGAACCCACGACCTTCTGACTCAGAGTTGTAGAGATTGGAAGGGGAGTTGATTTCCTTACTGTGTCATCTTCTGTCTTAGGAGACCCAGCCCTGGACCCCCAGGTGGTGTCCTGCTTCTGCCAACCACCCAGTGGATCCCAGGCCAGGGCCAAGGAACATTTTCAGCCATGTATTCTCTGATGCAGAGGGCGATGTATGGGGTGGACAGTGTTCAGCCCCAAACAAGCCCCCCCACCCCCCCCCCCACCGCGCCCCCCCCCCTCCCCTGTATACAGAAAGTGGCGGCTGGGACCCTAAATATCCAGGTTCCAGGGTCACCTGCTGCTCTCCCTCCTAATTTACACCAGGAATGGGTGAGTAGGCCTGCGGATTTCTGGGGCTCATAGTTTTACTTCTAAACGTGCAGGAATCATGGAAATAACTTTAAGGCAGATTATTTAGTGTCAGCCAATGGCTCAGTTGGTAGCACTCTCGCCTCTGCCATCAAAAGGTTGTGGGTTCAAGTCCCACTCCAGGGACTTGAGCACAAAAATCTAGGCTGACACCCCCAGTGCAGTACTGAGGGAGAGCTGCACTGTCGGAGGTGCTGTCTTTCAGATGAGACGTTAAACCAATGCCCCATCTGCTCTCAGGTGGATGTAAAAGATCCTACGGCATTATTTTGAAGAAGAGCAGGGGAGTTATCCCCGGTGTCCTGTGGCCAATATTTATCCCTCAATCAACATCACTAAAACAGATTATCTGGTCATTATAACATTACTGTTTGTGGGAGCTTGCTGTGCGCAAATTGGCTGCTGCGTTTCCTACATTACAACAGTGACTACACTTAAAAAAAAAGTACTTCATTGGCTGTGAAGGGCTTTGGGACGTCCGGTGGTCATGAAAGGCGCTATATAAATGCAAGTCTTTGTTTCTGTCTATTTAATAAATGTGACCTTTGGTTTGCCGTGACTCACGTTCTCTGAGTCTGTTTGATTTTTATATTGCGGGCAACTTGATGAAATTACTCCATTGGTAAATATATTTGCTTTGAACCACATTCAGCTGACTCCTGTGCCTAATTAAGGAGCGAGAGATACAGGGAGAGGAAGAGAAAGAGAGAGGGATTGAGAGCGAGAAAGAGGGAGAGGGAGATTATAGAGGAGCCAAGGTAGTGAATGTTGAAACACACTGCAGAATATCTATTAGAATTGGTCAGATTTGTACTGGAATGTCAAAAGCCCTGATTTTAACCCAACCCACCCAGATCGGAGCAGGTCTGATGACCGTTTTACACACCGCCCGATTTTACTTTACATTGAATTCAATCCCCTCCCTTTAAAAGTGGGTGAGACTCCATGTATAAGGATGTTTTGCTTGGTGGGAGCCTCTCTGTCTCAGCTTGATTACAGCAAACCTCCTTGCTTTTAATAAATAAATGTATTTGACCGAAACCGATGCAAGAAGGTGAGTGTTTTCTAATGAGGCGCTCAGCAGGATTTTATGTCCTGCGGTTTATCGTGGTAACACATCCCTGTGTTGTAAACATCAATAAATAAGGCTCCTCTGACTTTTTTATGCCTCTGAATTATAGCTTGTTGAATTAGGTTGGTGAAGAGGAGGGATGGAATCTCGATGAACATTTAGGCACCGTCCCTCAGTCTGACCGAACCAATAATTACAGGGCTGCCAGTAAGAATGGGACTTTTTGTTGATTGGACCAGAGCTGCCAACCTTTTCTTTGCTCCACAGATTAATGCACTCTTCAAACTGACAGCAAATAAAGATGTTATTTTCTGACAGGAGGTAGTTGCTGTACTTATAGAAAAACAGGACGCTATTAATTGCTAGCTGGAGCGGGCATGGTTAACCCTATAAGTGCATGTGCAGAAAACCCAACCCCATGGAAGGATTAGCTCCGATGGGTAAGTGCATCGCCTGGCGTGATACTTTTTCTTATTCTTTTTCTTATTGTTGGCAAGGCCGACATTTGTTGCCCATCCCCTAGTACAACTGAGTGTCCTGCTAGGCCACTTAGAGGGCAGTTAAGAGTCAACCACATTAGTGTGGGGACTGGAGTCCCATATAGGCCCAGACCGGGTAAGGACGGCAGGTTTCCTTCACTAAAGGGAAATTAGTGAACCAGTTGGGCTTTTATGAGAATCCGAGAACTTCATAGTCACTTTTACCGACATTAGATTTTTATATCCAGAATTTTAAAAAGCTGAATTCAAATTCTCAGACTGCTGTGATGGGGTTTGAGCTGACGTTTTCTGGAATATTAGTCCAGTAACACAACCACTACACTACCGGACTCTGCTACTGTACCAGGAAGATCCCAGATTAGATCCCCAGTCTCTCTTGCATTAGTTGATTGTATCTGAGCCAGCAGTTGGGTAGCTGCTGTTGGCACTGGACTAGGGAGTGGGAATGATTTGGCCAGGATTCCTGCTCTTGATTGCAATTCAGTGTGCCATGTGGAAAAGTGGTCACGTGCCGGCATCAGGTGAGGACATGGGTAGGCCCAGATGTGATGCTTTCAGCGGTTCAACAGCCTGCCGAAACACATTTTTTAGTTAACACATGAAGAAAGAAAGAAGGAACTTGCATTTATATAGCGCCTTTCATGACCTCAGGGCGTCCCAAAGTGCTTCACAGTCAATTAAAAACTTTTGAAGTGTAATCACTGTTGTAATGTAGGAAATGGGGCAGCCAATTTGTGCACAGCAAGCTCCCACAAACAGAAATGTGGTAATGACCAGATCATCTGTTTTTTACTGATATATAAACAGAAAATGGTGTAAATTCTCAGGTCAGGTCAGGCAGCATCTGTTCTGATGAAAGGTCATTGACTTGAAATGTTAACTCTGTTTCTCTTTGCACAGCATTTTCTGTTTATATTTCAGATTTCCAGCATGCACAGTCTTTGTATTAGTATTTTTTAGTGATGTTGGTTGAGGGATAAATATAGGCACAGGACACTGGGGAGAATTCCCTGCTCTTCTTCAAAATAGTGCCATGCGATCTTTTACATCCACCTGAGAGGGCAGACAGGGACCTCAGTTTAACATCTCATTAGAAAGTCGGCACCTTCCGACAGTGCAGCACTCCCTCAGTGCTGCACTGGGAGTGCCAGCCTGGATTATGTGCTCGAGTCCCTGGAGTGGGACTTGAACCCACAACCTTCTGACTCAGAGGTGAGAGTGCTACCCACTGGGCCACAGCTGACACCCTATTGATGAGGTAGTGGAGGGTGGAGGGTGGAGGGTGCCTGTGAAATTGTAGTCCCACAACACTGTGCCTTCAGGAGAGACGGGGGGGGGGAGGAACTAGTTTAGACCCACTTATGTAGACCTCAATTTTTAAACTGCTCTGATAGAGAGTGCTGCCATTATGTGGGAAACAGGAGTCCACAAACAGCAACGAGATGAATAACCAGTTAATCTGTTCTTCCTTGGTTGAGGTAGAATGTTGCCCAGGACTGCGCCCTGCTTTTATTCAAATAACCCCTTGGGCTTTGAACAGTCTTCCACTAGGTGGAGCCTCAGTTTAACATCTCAGTGTAGGACAACATCTCTGACAGTGCTGCAGTCCCTCACTACTGCACCGGCATGTGGGTCGAGATTGCAGCCTTACCGTGCGATCCCAGCACAGTTGTGGGGTCAGTAAACACGCAATTTATACAGGGGGGGTGTTGAGGGGGGGCATGTGGGTGATAGTGCCACAACGGGCACCTCTCATTCCCATTTGCCTCATGCACCTGCCCCACCCCCAGACCTCAGCCATGTCCCTCTCTGCCCTCTGTGTACGGGGTTGATCAAGAAATTTCTTTAAAGGGTGTGCCAAGATTAGGGTTGCCAACCCACCAGGATTTCCCTGGAGTCTCCAGCAATTAAAGACTAATCTCCAGGGCACTTCTACGGGCAACGTTCCACATTACCCAGTAAGTGCCTCACCAATGGAAGTTGTCTGGACATGACTAATTCCAACGCTCTCCTGGCTGGCCTCCCAGCTGGCACCCTCCGTAAACTTGAGCTCATCCAAAACTCTGCTATCTGTATCCTAACTCGCACCAAGTCCTGTTCACTCATCAGCCCTGTGCTCGCTGACCTACATTGGCTCCTGGTCTGGCAACGCCTCGATTTTCATCCCTCATTGTGTTCAAATCCCTCCATGGCCTCCCCCTCCCTATCACTGTAAACTCCTCCAGCCCTACAACCCTCCGGGATTCTGCGCTCCTCCAATTCTGGCCTCTTGCGTATCCCCGATTTTCATCGCTCCACCATTGGCGGCCGTGCCTTCAGCTGCCTAGGCCCTAAGCTCTGGAATTCCCTCCCTAAACCTCTCCACCTCTCTCTCCTCCTTAAAACCTACCTCTTTGACTAAGGTTTTGATCACCTGTCCTAATATCTCCTTATATAATATAAAATCAAATCAGAAAATGCTGGAAATACTCAGCAGGTCAGGCAGCATTTGTGGAAAGAGAAACAGAGTTAACATTTCAGGTCGAAGCCTTTTCGTCAGAACATTGACCTGAAACGTTAACTCTGTTTCTCTCTCCACAGATGCTGCCTGACCTGCTCAGTCTTTCCAACATGTTCTGTTTTTATTTCAGATTTCCAGCACCTGCAGTATTTTGCCTTTGCCCTAATATCTCCTCATGTGGCTCGGTGTCAAATTCTGTTTGATAACGCTCCTACGTTAAAGGCGCTGTATAAACGCAAGCTGTTGTTGTTGTTGTCTCCCGGATCGTCCTGGAGTCTTCTGGAATTAAAGATTAATCCCCTGGATTAATCCCAGGAATCATCGGGACATTTTCTTCTCCTGTTCTGCTCCGGCTGTATTCGCGACAAACTACACACCCAGGATGCAATGCGGCCCTGGCGCATGCGCACTCCGGTGAAAGCTCACGGTGGATTGGGTGGTTTCTGGGGCACAGAGGATTGTGGATATTGTAGCCGCCATTGTTGACCAATTAACCTATCGGGTGACTGATTGTGGGAGCGGTGGGGGGGAGGGGCAGTTGGAGGCCAGAGGTCATGTGATACAACCTCCCGGATTACTGTCCAACCAGGGTTGGCAACCCCTAGCTGAAAAGCTGAGATGCATTAGATGGAATGGGAGGAGGCTCGTGTGGAGCATAAGCACAGATTAGTTGGGCTGAATGGCCTGTTTCTGTGCTGTAGATTCTATGTAATTTCTAGGCCATTGGCATCTCGACAAGAGCGTCAGGCTGTTCCACCAGACTAGACATGATCCAAGGGAGGCTGTCCCTCCTCTTAGGATGATCTAAGCTATAATTTAGGGACACACATACAAAAAAAGTCTGATGTTGCAACACAGGGATCGTGTTACTCAAAGTGATCCACAGGCCTGTAACAATCTGCCAAGTGCCTCATTTATTAGAGTCGTTACCAGTGTTCCCTTTAAGCTGCGTGGCTGTGCAGCGATTTGCAGGTCCCATGCAGTCGGTTCAACGGCATTCTAATGGCAAAAACTGCACATACGCGGTAATTTGAATGGGCCGCGCAGCCCCTTAAAAGGGCCGCGCACCCAAAAAAAAAAAATTAGTGGGTACATTGGTTAACACGGGAGCCCGGTACACCCCCCCTTGCTACTATTGTCCCAGCAGAGAGAGGAATTTCAGACAAGTGTGTTAAACTAGTATCCCACAGTGTAATTTCAGAAGTTGTGACAACCTTCAGTTTGATTGCTATTCAATGGATTCATTGACGGGTCTGTTTCAGCCTGTTGTTATAATCATCATGTACAACACACCTACGTGTGGTGAGAATCAGTTGATGACTTTTGTTAGTGACAAACCTACATCATGCCAACTATATTTTCCGTTACATTTATAGTAACAACATATCAAAATAGTGGAAAAGTCAGACAGTGAAAAAAGCATTTGTATTTTGACTGCAATGACGTAAGAATGTGGTAAATAACAGAGAAAGTCAGATGTCCTTGATGGACAGGACTGTAGGATTTATCAGAGACTCATTCAAGGAACATTCTCAGAAACTGTGCAACTTCAGAAAAGCCTAAGTAATTTTTAGTAAAGTCAGATCGCTTTAATTTGAAAACCTTTCTCAATGTTATTCAGCTTTGGGTGTTTTCAGAATAGCTATCCATTTTAAACACAGCTCCAGAGATTGTTTTCTCTAAACCCCTAATGCTGAATATTATAAACTGGAACAGACAAAATCCAAGATTAGGTGGGGTGTTAGAATTGTTCGTTCAACTTTGTGACCCAGGATTAAATCTAGCCCAGGGTGGTAGGATGGGTCCTACATAGTCTCCTCCATCTGCGGACTGTAACAGGCTGGTATGAAATGACTCTGGGGCAGTAACAACCCAGTTCCTGGTGCGCATGAGTTCCCAGCAGAAAACCGCCTCATATTTTGCCATTTAATTACCCATCCCCTAGTTGCCCCCTGAGAAGGTGATGGTGAGCTGCCTTCTTGAACTGCTGCAGTCCGTTTGGTGAAGGTACTCCCACAGTGCTGTTAGGTAGGGATTTCCAAGATTTTGACCCAGCGACGATGAAGGAACAGCCAATATATGTCCACTTCAGGATGGTGTGTGACTTGGAGGGGCCCTTGTCCTTCTAGGTGGTGGAGGTGACGGGTTTAAGAACATAAGAACATAAGAAATAGGAGCAGGAATAGGCCACTCGGCCCCTCGAGCCTGCTCCGCCATTCAATACGATCATGGCTGAGCTTGAGCTCAAAGCCACTTCCCTGCCCGCTCCCCATAACCCTTCACTCCCTTATCTTGCAGAAATCTGTCCATCTCCACCTTAAATGTATTTAATGACCCAGCCTCCATGGCTCTCTGGGGCAGAGAATTCCACAGATTTACAACCCTCTGAGAGAAGAAATTCCTCCTCATCTCAGTTCTAAAAGGGCGACCCTTTATTCTGAAACTATGCCCCCGAGTTCTAGATTTCCCCACGAGGGGAAACATCCTCTCTGCATCTACCTTGTTGAGACTCCTCAGTATCTTATATGTTTCAATAAGATCACCTCTCATTCTTCTAAATTCCAATGAGTATAGGCCCAACCTGCTCAACCTTTCCTCATAAGTCAACCCCCTCATCTCTGGAATTAACCATGTGAATCGTCTCTGAACTGCCTCCAATGCAAGTATATCCTTCCTTAAATAAGGAGACCAAAACTGTACGTAGTACTCAAGGTGCGGTCTCACCAATACCTTGTACAGTTGTAGCAGGACTTCCCTGCTTTTATACTCCAACCCCCTTGCAATAAAGGCCAACATTCCATTTGCCTTTTTGATTACTTGCTGTACCTGCATGCTAACTTTTTGTGTTTCATGCACAAGGATCCCCAGGTCCCTCTGAACTGTAGCATTTTGTAATCTCTCTCTATTTAAATAATAATTTGCTTTTTTATTTTTCCTGCCAAAGTGGATAACCTCGCACTTTCCCACATTATACTCTATCTGCCAAATGTTTGCCCACTCACTTAGCCTGTCTATATCCCTTTGCAGATTCCTTGAGTCCTCTGCACAACTTGCTTTCCCACCCATCTTTGTTTGGAGTAGGTATAAAGATGGTCGATGTGCGAAACGAAGATTATGCACCAAGGAGTGCTCTTATGAGGCGGGGGTTAAGGCACGTTGTTGGGGCAGAGTAGGGGGAACCCTTCTCTGCATCTATCCTGTGCTATATCTGACCTGGCAGTACTTGGTATGGAAAGAGGATGTGCTCTATTCGCCACCATTGAGACGAGCACAAAAAAAAATCACTCAAAAACTCACCAACCCATATCTACTTCACCTTAAAGCCCTTGATTGCCTGATGCTCATTCCTTCAACTTTCCAAGCTCTCCTTAATCATACACTATCCCTGGTCCAGAAGGTAATTGAGTGTTCTACTCCCAGACCTCACCAAAACCACTGTGAAGCTGACCTCTTGGAAGTGCATGAGAGCAGTTCCTATTTGATTTCCTCTTTCTGTTGGGTAGCAGATGGCCTATGGTGACCCAGCTAAGACAGGCTCAAACCCATGTGCTAACACCTTGTGGCACAGCAAGTGTCTCTGTCACAGCACATTAATATGACTGCTATTCTGTAATGTGTTAAGTAGGTGCGCATTCCCTAATGGCATTGAAGAATAACCTCTGTTTTGATGATGAACACATGGGATTTTGGGACCTTGCAAAGCTGAAGGTTGAGTAAACCCTGAAAGTCATGCCAAGCTTCCTCTGAACCATCAATGGGATGGTGATGGCAATTGGACATCAGGAACTGGCTGATCTGTCCCCACAGAGTCCTGGGAGTGTGGAGCAGAGGCCCAACCAATGCTCTTAATCTCATTTTGTTGCTTTTTTGGGGAGGGAGTTAAACTCGCTGCAATCTAACTCCCAGTTCTACAGAGGAGTAACAGAAATTAATTGCAATCTAACTCCTAATTCACTGCAATCGAACTCCCAGTCCTATGGGCACTCTGATATTAGTGTTGTTTTCTATGATTGTGAGTGTAGAATCCATTGAAGAATGGCAGCTGGGGGATAAACCTGCCAATGGAACCAGGATTCTTCCCATCACCTCCAGACACCCCTGTAAACCAATGGCCTAACGGATAGGGAGGTCCTGGCTAGTCAAGCAGGAGCAAGCTTACCAGACCCCTGAGAAGTTGGACAGCTTTAGCCGAATAAACTTCAGCAGTCTCCCTGCAGCGACTTGGAGGGAACCATAAACCTTGGGTCTGGACTTAAGTAAGTTTTTACATAGAATTACATAGTATTTACAGCACTGAATAGGTCATTCGGCCCAACTGGTCTATGCCAGTGTTTATGCTCCACACGAGCCTCCTCCCACCCTACTTCATCTCACCATATCCTTGTATTCCTTTCTCCCTCATGTGCTTATCTAGCTTCCCCTTAAATGCTCTATTCTATTCACCTCAACTATTCCTTGTGGTAGCGAGTTCCACATTCTCACCACTTTCTGGGTAAAGAAGTTTCTTCTGAATTTCTTATTGGATTTATTAGTAACTATTTTATATTTATGGCCTTTAGTTTTGGACTTCCCTACAGGTGGCAACATCGGGCTGGATTTTGTGAATGGAGACGTGCTGGAGGCGGGACTCCTGCTTGTCGGGTCTCAGTCCCACCTCCATCAGCCTCTGGCCAACCAGCGGGATTTTCCCCTGATTGACTTTGTTAAGCCCGCCCAGCGGGCTCAGCAGGCCAATTAGGGGGAAGTCACTGACCAAGCACTTCAACGTCTGACGTGCCATCTGTCAAGACTTCTTGAAAGAAGAAATGTCAGCGTTTGACAGCTCTGTGAAGCTGTCAAACACTGACTTTCTGTGTAGTTTGATGAGCCCTTGTGTTCAGGACTCATCAAACCTTTCTAGTTTGTAGAAATCAGATGACTGTTGGTTCGGAGGGTCCAACAGCCAGTCTGTGAAATCTACAATGAAGATGTCGGGACTCTGAACCACCGTGGCTGAAGGCTGTAGGTAGAAACAAAGGTAAGTGAACATTTTATAACGCTTTACACTCGCCTCACATACTTACCACTCCACACTTGCACCCATCACTCACCTCTACATTGCACTTTCAAACCCCTCCGACCCCCGCAGACCTCCTTCACGTCTCCTCCACCCCGGCGGGGTTCTCCGAGGTCGGGAAGCCTGCACTTGAAAAGGTAAAATGGGACTAATCCTTTTTTTTGCCTGTTAACTACCTGTTAACAGGCAGTTAAAAGGATTTAATCCCTTTCCCGCCTCGAGGAGACGGGACCCGAGGCAGGACGGCTTCCCACCTCCTGGCAAAAGGGCACGGAGGTGGGATGGGGGCGGGTTTGCCATCCGCCCCCACTTTCTGCAACTTAACCGGCAGTCCCGCCTCCATACCCGCCTCCTCGGGGCTGACAAAATCCAGCCCATCTTCTCTACGTCTACCCTGTCAAACCCTTTTACAATCTTAAAGACCTCTATCAAGTCATCCCTCAGTCTTCTCTTTTCTAGAAAAAAGAGCCCCAGCCTGTTTAATCATTCCCGATAGATATAACCTCTCAGTTCTGGTATCATCCTTGCAAATCTGTTTTGCATCTTCTCCAGTGCCTCTATAACCTTTTTATAATATGGAGACCAGAACTGTGCACAGGACACTATGAGGAGTGAGTGTGCACGCCCTATCAGGCAAACACAAACTCTATACCTGTCTCCATAGTTTGGTCAGGAGACCCTTAAACACGTTGACTGATTTCAGTGTGGATCCGACACCCAGCTCCCAATAAAATAATTCCCAGATTGTACTCTGAGTTTTCATGTGGACTAAATGTTTTTCCCTATACCTCTCCCATTGGGCGCAGTGTGTCACATTGGAGTCAATGCCCTTTTCATGTGGATGGTCTTTGTTGAGATAAACTCTTGATTCAGGAAGTTTTCTATTGTACCGATGGGAGCTGCACCCACTCTGAAAAAGCCATCGGAAATAATTGGCTGGATTTTCCTAATGATCTGATTGGAGTTTTTACATTTTCAAATGCTTCTGCGTGTTTCAACACTGCCCCTTTAAAGTGAAGCAACCCTGCCTCCCAGTGACTGACCAGCACCAGACAGGGGTAGGTGAGTGATACCTCAATATTACTCAATGTCTCATTTGACACACACTATCCCTCCATGTCATATTCCTGGTAATTCATGCTCCAGCATCGTAACCCATTTATAACAGCCACACATCAGTGTATGAAACACTGGATCTGATGGCAAGGTCACATTTATTGCCCATCCCTAGTTGTCCTCAGAAGGTAGCTGGCCTGAGAAATTGGTGGGGGATGAAGAATTTTGGACTTTTCAATGCCAGTTTTGCGGATTAATTTCCTGCTAAAGGAGTTGAGTTTGGTTAAAAGTATTAATTCAACAAAGGAACTGTTAAACTGACTGTTCAATGGCAGGCTGGGAAGGTTGACCACACCCTCAAAGTCTTATTCAGCAGACTGTCTAGCAATTTTTACACATGTCTTTACAGCTAAGAGACTTGTTATGCCACTTCAAAGGGCATTAAGTCAACCTATATAATGGGGGTGGGGCGGGGGAGGTTACATAATCACTTTTTCTGGTAAATTGGGATTTGAACACTCGGCCTCTGGGTTGCTAGTCCAGTATCACAACCACACCCATTTATAAAGTGTTTCTCTTCTGCTTCCACGAGACTCACTTAGACTAAAAATTATATAATTAAGAGATTGGTGCAAACAAGTAATTGATAGTAGAGGCGGCTCAGGCAGGACGAAATGAATAATCATGATTCAAGCTCTTGCACAGCATGTCTGAAGTGGTCAGGAGCCGGTGTCTGGTATACCAGACTGTATGTGGGATAACTTCCTTTTTTTGTGGCATAAATGAAGTATAAGATTATGTTGCATGCACTGATTCATGTGACACGCCTGAGTTCCTGGTAAGTGGCCCACCTTAACCATTTCCTAACCACAGATAAGAACGAAAGACTAGCATTTGACAACACCTTATCAGACCTCTCGGAAACATGCCGAATTTCATCAAAGAAAATAAACTGTTACGTAGGCAAACCCTGCATTATATTTATGTACAGGGTGATCCCACAAACAGCAGTAAGGTGAATGACCAGTTGACCTGTTTCAGATGCCGTTGGTTGAGGGAGGAATGTTGGTCAAGACACTGGGAGAACTCCTTATTAACCTTCCGACAGTGCCTTGGGATCTTTAACACCTACCTGAACCAAATGAGCAGATAGACGGGCCTTCCTTTAACATTTCATGAGAAGGAAGGCACCTCCAACAATGTAGCAGGTCTTACCAATTGAGCCAAGCTGACACAATATTTATTGGGGTGATGTGATCTGGATGTATAAAAGATAGTGGCTATCTAGTGCCACAGAAGTTAGAATATTACCCTTTCACTTGTGAAGAGAGGGGAATCCTCACCCAGGCTTCCAATCACCCCAATCACCCAATTGACTCTATATTGGTGTCAGCCATGGCTCAGTGGTAGCACTCAAGTCTCTGGGCTAGATTTTGTGAGTGTGGGCGGGCTGGGGTGTGTCAGGTGGAAATCGTGTCAGGACCCCGACTCCTAAGTGATATGTTGAAAAAGTGGGATTTTCCCCTAATTGGACAATTGATTTCCTGCGTGTGGGAACCACTGGCCCAATGAGTCTTTTCATACAGAAAGTCGCCTCTGATGACGTCATCAGTGCTGTTGGATTTAAGGCCTGCAAGCAGCCTTGATTCTTCTGGAGACTGCAAAGGCTCTGCAATTTATATGAAGGAGTTGAATTGTGGAAAATGTCAACGATCAAGCAAAAGTGTGCTCCTCGGTTTGATGAACCCTCCCTCCAAGCTCTGGTGTACAGAGGCAGCTGTAATATGGAGGTGCTCTTCCCTTCCTCAGGGAGAAAAAAGTCACCCCAGCAGACTAAAGCTGTGTGGCTACAAGTGGCCAAGGAGGTCAACTCCATTTCAATGAGCCGCAGAACCTGGCTGTAGTGCAGGAAGAGGTTTCATGACCTTCTCCGCACAGGAAAAGTGAGTATGACTTTCCCATCACCCTCAATCTGATCTCCATCGCCTCTCCTCACCAGCACTCTGCTTTGCCAACCTCTTCCTCCACATGCCACTTGACACTTAGATCCCTGCACCCTTACCCATTCCCTCTCTCTCTATGGTCACATTCACTTAACTATTTGACCATGCAGCCCCCTCACTCCCTATCACTGTGATGCCATGACAACAACAACTTACAACACACACAGAGGGTCCTTTGTCTCCTAAGCATCTATGCTATGCATTCACTACACTCACTCCTTCATTCTCACTCAAAATCCACTTGTGTCCCTCATTGCAGGAAAAGAGAGCCCACAATAAGAGGGAAAGAGTCATGACAGGAGGAGGGCCACCCTCAGTAGCCCAGCTCACCCCCTGGAAGGAGGCGGCCCTGGAAATTGCCGGGATCGAGGAGGATTCCCAAGTGGGGGATGGACAGACGGGCGCATCACAGCAAGCTGGTGACAGAATAGTTTGGAATCTCTCTCATTGACATAGCATGAGTCACTGATAATGATTCTGATGCTCTAACAGATTGACTTATGATCATCTGCAATATTCAATGTGCATGTAACCTTGGCCTCACATCTCTAACTCTTTCCTTTACTCCCCCACAGGACCATCGAAAGCCCCTGTCCCACTGTCCAGGAGGAACAACCTGAGCCTCCAGACTCCTCAGAGGAAGCTGCAACCTCTGAGGGCGCAGCGTTAGCAGAATTCAGCGCACCCAGCACCAGCGCAGACACTCGCACCTCGGTGGGACCTTCGCGAGATAGAGTAGTGTTGTCACCTGGTGTATCACAGCTCACAAGTGAGCATCAGCAGATGGTGGAGACAGGGACAGCAGTGGAGAGTCCTCGTCGCAGTGGACAGGACTCTGCCAGCTCGGCTCTGCTGCATGTCGACCCTGTGCCTCCGGGTCCATCCAGAAGCAGAGCGGTGCTGGAACTCCAGGAACAGGTGTAGGAGTCTCTGGCAGGTTTTGTCTCCAGGGTCGCTGCGAGTGTGGAGCGAATGGAGGAGTCCATCGTGAACATGAGCAGAGCCTTTGTGGAGGCGTTGGCGCATGAACACATCACCGTGGAAAGGATGGCAACCTCCGTGGAAAGGATGGCTACCTCCATAGTAAGGCTGGCTACCGTAGAGGAGAGGCTGGCTATGGTAGAGGAGAGGATGGCTACGGCCTGGAGCTTAGTCGCCAGGGTATTGAAAACATGGTCATTGTTCAGAATAGAATGACATCTCTTGAGGAGCGATGGTCAGCTATTGAGCAAACAAACCAGACCTTCATGGAAGTCCTCTGGAGTAGGATTTCCAGTGCAGAAACGGGTCCTCATGGCCCCCCTGAATTGCAGCAAGGTGCTGTCAAGCCACTTGCTAGCTCTGAAGTGGGGCTGACCCATGAGAGGGATGTTGGTGGCAGACAACAAGGAAGTGGGGGCTCCTCTCCAAGTGCTCACACGACCAATCCACAACAAAGCCCTCGGTCAGAGCCCCACCAGAGTCCTCACCCAAGTGAGATGGGCGTCTCAGCCCCTGCACAGCCGCAGGCGCAGCAGACTGTTGGCGAGCCCGCACAGGTTCGCAACCCCAGAGGACGGCCGCCAAAGGCGTCGAGACAGGAGCAGCAAGAGAGTGAGCAAGGGGCCTCCACATCTGCTGAAGCCACAGGGGAAGCACCACGTAGGAGCACGCGTAAGAGGAAGATAAAGCACAAGTAGTCACAAGGGTAGTCACTTGGGTGCTGTGTTGTTTTGTTTTTGGACCAGTCATCATTGTGATTGTATTATATAGTGTTTTGATGGCAAACTGTTGAAGTCGTGGCCTGTGTCATTTCACAAATGGGACTTTCACATTGAGGGCTTAGGGTGCCTTGCGATTGTCAGAATGGTGGTCAGAGTGATAGGATTCCGCAGGTTCTTGTCCATTGTCGATGCTCTGGTAAGAAGGAGCAAGACTAAAGTGTTTGATTGTGCAGGCTAAGCAAATCTTGCCAGGATGAGTGCGTCCCTTGCATCCCGGGCAGCAATGTTGTCGCGCGCTGGCGCCTTCTGGCCTGTGCAGCTTCAGGTGGGTGACTAGCAGCTTGGCGCTCCTGTTGATGCTCCTGCTGTTGGTGCTGCTGTTGCTCATGGTTCTGCTGCTGCCGCGGCTGGACTTTGTCCAAATCTGATGTCCAGGAGGAAAGGAATTAAATGGTCGCCATGCTTTTGGTATATGCCTCAGTTGAGGAAGCGCTTAGTCAAGGTGGGGAGAGGGGTTTCCCAGGAGGTCACACTGGAGATGGGTGTCAGGCTCCAAACTTCCACAACACTGAGTATGCCTGCTAAAAGTTAACCCAGACCTGAGACAACAAAGTTCTGCCACCTGCAAATGATCATTGGTGAAAACTCCTTTGTAATGGTGGAGCTGCAGCTGTTAGTAAGCCATGCACTTGTGAGGTCACCAGCATTACCTGGCGTGTTCCAGAGGAGGCGTGTAGGATGGGGGGAATGTCTAAAAATCAGAAAGGCCTCTCAAAATGGGATTATAGAGGCAATTAAGGGCCTTAAGGGCCTAACCCGCCTCTTGGAGGCGGGATGGAAAGGGGGTTAGAAAACACGCTTTTGGGAAAATTGCTCGGAGGTGGGATGGAGGCGGGATCGGGCCCGCCCGCCATTTTTGGCGATTTTAACAACTCGCACGCCTCCAAACCCGCCTCCTCAGGGCTGGTAAAATCCAGCCCTCTGAGTCAGAGAGATGTGGGTTCAAGACCCACTCCAGAGACAAAATCTAGGCTGACACTCCAGTGCAGTGCTGAGGGAGTGCTGCACTGTCGGAGGTGCCGTCTTTTGGATGAGACGTTAAACTAAGGCCCTGTCTGCCCTCAAGTGGATGCAAAAGGTCACATGATACTATTTCGAAGAAGAGCAGGGGAGTTCTCCTCAGGGTCACAGTCTCAGAATAAACGGTCGGCCATTTAGGACTGAGAGGAGGAGAAATTTCTTCACTCAAAGGGTTGTGAATCTTTGGAATTCTCTACCCCAGAGAGCTGTGGATACTCAGCTGTTGAATATATGCAAGACAGAGGTCGATAGCTTTTTGGATACTAAGGAAACCGAGGGATATGGGGATAGGGCGGGAAGGTGGAGTTGAGGGAGATCAGCCATGATCTTATTGAATGGCGGAGCAGGCTCAAAGGGCTGAATGGCCTACTCCTGCTCCTATTTATTATGTTTTTATGCTCTTATGTGTCCTGGTCAATATTTATCCCTCAGCCAACATCCCTAAAAACAGATAATTTGGAAATTTATCACATTTTGTTGTCTGTGGGACTTTGCTGTGTGCAATTTGGCGATGGCGTTTTCTACATTACAACAGTGACTACACTTCAAAAATAACTCATTGGCTGTAAAGCATTTTGGGGTGTCCTGAGGTGGTGAAAGATGCTATATAAATGCAAGGTCACCAGCACCAATCGGACACAGGACAGAAGACTTGTCTGAGCAAAGAATAAGTAAGTAAGAGTCAATAAGAGTGATCGGGCAAGGGCTAATAGACCAAGCATTCACTTGAGTGCCTTATGCACAACAGTCCACTTCAATTATCCCCAATACCGTTGCCAAATAAAGTATCACCTCCACTGGGCCCAGCCAAACATCAAGGACCATGTATGCCACATCAGGTGACCCAGCAACCTTTATCTGCCTCACATCATAAAAGGACACTATTCTGTTTCAATCAACCTGACTTTATCAACCCTTGTAGTGTGTGGTGCAACTGTGTTTAGTGTGTTTTGTCCCTGTGCTGCTCTTCAGTGAAATTCTAAAGTATGTGCCTCACACACATACAGATATAAATATATTGACTTAAATATGCATAGGTGCACAGAAATATATATATACATATATATTCATATGTGTATTTATATCCATACACATACATATACACAAGTATACACCTACACACGTATTATTTTTAAAGAAAGCTGAGGTGGGTGTGAGCTATCTTTTAGATGTGGGCTATGAGGTGCAATGTGGAGAATGCAGTCATGCTCCTGATAAACCACATTAGCTGTTGCTCATGTGTCGTCTCGCAATGAGTCAGTTCCTGTGCTGTCCTCTCGAGATAACACAAGGAAGGCAGACGTGAGGGGGGAGTCACTTCTCAACATCTCCAGGAAGCAGCATCCTCTCTTCAGTCGCTGGGTTTTAGTGGACAAGTAGAAATTCATGCAACTGTTCCCAGAAGACAAAGACTGATGCAGTGCAGGTACATGAACAGAGGAAACAAACATAAACAACGTAAAAGCACAGAGCATTTCAAATAAGGTTGGTGAGCTGCAGGTACAAGTTGCCACATGGGTTGTGATATGGTGGCAATAACACAGAGATACAGAGTAAAGCTCCCTCTACACTGTCCCATCAAATACTCTCAGGGCAGGTACAGCACGGGTTAGATACAGAGTAAAGCTCCCTCTACATCGTCCCATCAAATACTCTCAGGGCAGGTACAGCACGGGTTAGATACAGAGTAAAGCTCCCTCTATACTGTATCATCAAACACACCCAGGGCAGGTACAGCACGGGTTAGATACAGAGTAAAGCTCCCTCTACACTGTCCCATCAAACACTCCCAGGGCAGGTACAGCACAGGCTAGATACAGAGTAAAGCTCCCTCTACACTGCCCCATCAAACACTCCCAGGGCAGGTACAGCACGGGTTAGATACAGAGTAAAGCTCCCTCTACACTGCCCCATCAAACACACCCAGGGCAGGTACAGCACGGGTTAGATACAGAGTAAAGCTCCCTCTACACTGCCCCATCAAACACACCCAGGGCAGGTACAGCACGGGTTAGATACAGTGTAAAGCTCCCTCTACACTGCCCCATCAAACACACCCAGGGCAGGTACAGTACGGGTTAGATACAGAGTAAAGCTCCCTCTACACTGTCCCATCAAATACTCCCAGGGCAGGTACAGCACGGGTTAGATACAGAGTAAAGCTCCCTCTACACTGTCCCATCAAATACTCTCAGGGCAGGTACAGCAGGGGTTAGATACAGAGTAAAGTTACCAATTCATATAGAGTGTGTGTTAAGTGCAGCGTAGAACTCACTTTAGACTGCCCTAACATTTTGCCTCTGGTTCAACCTCAGACAGGTCACCTCGTTGCCAATGTGATATTTCCAGTCAGCAAATATGGCTTTCTGAGTTTAGTTGAATGGTGCATCGTTCTCTGCTGTGGGCTGTGTACTTATTACTGTCCTGGGATTGAGACTGCCCCAATCTTCTTTCACTGAGGATCACTCCAACCAGAAGAGGAATGAGACTTTTCTCCTCTGTGTCCAAAAGTGATGGTGTTAAAGAAAAAAACTTGTATTTATACAGTGCCTTTCACAACCTCAGGACGTCCCACAATGCTTTACAGCCAATTAAGTACTTTTGAAGTGTAGTCACTGTTGTAATGTAGAAACGCGGCAGCCAATTTGCGCACAGCAAGCTCCCACAAACAACAACGTGATAATGACCAGATAATCTGTTTTAGTGATGTTGGTTGAGGAATAAATATTGGCCCCAGGACACCAGGGAGAACTTCCCTGCTCTTCTTTGAAATAGTGCCATGGGATCTTTTGTATCAAAATTGAGAGGTCGCACAACACCAGGTTATAGTCCAACAGATTTATTTGAAATCACAAGCTTTTGTATCCACCTGAGAGCCCAGACGGGGCCTCAGTTTAATGTATCATCCGAAAGACAACACCTCCGACAGCGCAGCACTCCCTCAGTACCAGTACTAGACTGTCAGCCTGGATTATGTGGTCAAGTCTTTGGAGTTAAGACTGATTGAGCCTTCCAGCTGCTTGTAACACCGAGCACAGCCAATGCCGTCCAAAGGAAAGGGAGCCCTGGAGTTTTGACGGCAGCAATATCTGGCAATGTTCGGTCCTGTAGGTGGTGCCAGGGCTGATTCTACCTCACACAGAGACCACACGAGACCAGCCCCTCACAATAATTGCACCTCCTGCTAATCCGTGTCTCCCTCAGGGCACTCTAGTTGATAAGTGCAGGGTTCAACTGATGTATGGACTAACCTTACAGTGAAACCCGACACCAAAAACATCCCTTCGCTCCAAACTCTCCGAGCCTGTCTGCACAGGCTCTTGGAAGCTGAGAGGTCAATACTTTCTTAGCTTCAGGGAATCATGTGTCAGCACCGGATTTATGTAACATTTACGTGTCAATAACTTGTCACTTGTGAATAACACCACTTATATTTATATAAAAAAATAACTTGCTGTCACCTTGTTATCTCGTCAAGTGCTGCAGAGAATTTCTGTCACTACATATTTAGAACAGTTTGCTCTGTCTTTCTGTTTCAACTCATCCCACAAACCTGGACCACACACTAATTCTGCCGGCACAGCAGGTGGCTTGCCAATCATAGCAACAGATGGGCCCATTAGCCTGAGCACTCCCAGGGCAGGTACAGCACCTGTTAGATACAGAGTAAAGCTCCCTCTACACTGTCCCATCAAACACTCCCCGGGCAGGTACAGCACCTGTTAGATACAGAGTAAAGCTCCCTCTACACTGTCCCATCAAACACTCCCCGGACAGGTACAGCACCTGTTAGATACAGAGTAAAGCTCCCTCTACACTGTCCCATCAAACACTCCCAGGGCAGGTACAGCACGGGTTAGATACAGAGTAAAGCTCCCTCTATACTGTCCCATCAAACACTCCCAGGGCAGGTACAGCACGGGTTAGATACAGAGTAAAGCTCCCTCTACACTGTCCCATCAAACACTCCCAGGGCAGGTACAGCACGGGTTAGATACAGAGTAAAGCTCCCTCTACACTGTCCCATCAAACACTCCCAGGGCAGGTACAGCACAGGCTAGATACAGAGTAAAGCTCCCTCTACACTGTCCCATCAAACATTTCCAGGGCAGGTACAGCAGAGGTTAGATACAGAGTAAAGCTCCCTCTACACTGTCCCGTCAAACACTCCCAGGGCAGGTACAGCATGGGTTAGATACAGAGTAAAGCTCCCTCTACACTGTCCCGTCAAACACTCCCCGGGCAGGTACAGTACTGGTTAGATACAGAGTAAAGCTCCCTCTATACTGTCCCATCAAACATTTCCAGGGCAGGTACAGCATAGGTTAGATACAGAGTAAAGCTCCCTCTACACTGTCCCATCAAACACTCCCAGGGCAGGTACAGCATGGGTTAGATACAGAGTAAAGCTCCCTCTACACTGTCCCGTCAAACACTCCCCGGGCAGGTACAGCACGGGTTAGATACAGAATAAAGCTCCCTCTACACTGTCCCATCAAACACTCCCAGGGCAGGTACAGCATGGGTTAGATACAGAGTAAAGCTCCCTCTCCACCGTCCCATCAAACACTCCCAGGGCAGGTATGGCATGGGTTAGATACAGGATAATGCTCCTTCTACCCTATCTGAGGAGATACATTGTGGGTTTGATGTGAAGTAGGATCATTCCAATGTATCCCTTCACCTCAGTATTGCAGACATGTCAGCAGCCTGAATGCTTCTCTCTTAATCTCCTTCCATAAATCTCTCTGCCTTCCACAGGTCTCTTTACCTTTAAAAACCTCCTCGCCACCCATCTTTTTGACCAGACGTTTGGTCAGCCCTCCTTCTCCATCTCTCTACTCAGCTCTAGTTTCCCTCAGTGACCTCTATTTGCGAAGAGACTTGGGACGTTTATTCACATTGAAGGCACTATAAAAATGCAAGTTACTGGGAAATCCCCATCAGGTGCGCCTTCAAATGGAATCTCGCCGAAAGCCAAATTCCACTCTGTTCCTCTAAACTCTTTCAAGCACTTGTATCTTGTCAGTTATCGCTTGGCATTCATTGCTCCAATTGTCACTTTACGGCAGAAATGTTTATTCGTGAAGTATTTTTAGAATATGTCAAGTTAATAGTTTGCCACATGCTCTGGTAGTTGGCCTCCTGTCAGTCTACTTCATTGTCTGCTGGTATCCTGCTGACATTCAATTGAACCAAAACAATCCCTATTTCTTTTACCTACAAATCCTGGTGAATGGCCAAAACTCATTCGGTGGGAGACCACTGAGGTTGCTAAAGGTAGAAGAGATAATGAGGTGACACACAATTTTGTTTTAATAGTGCTGACCATAGGAGGAAGTGAGGACTGAGTGAGTTGAGCTCGACAGGCTTGCGGTCCTGGGATAGAATGAGTTAGAGTAGGATGCAGGAAGTAGACAAGGGTGTAAGGCTGAGTATTTGAAGGCTTGGAAGGACAAGAGAAGAGAGATTGGAAGAACAATGACCATCACAGTATCTATGAGACAAGAAAGAGACAAGAAAAGGAAATATGTGTAATGTTGTCTACAATTACTGTGTGTGTCACTGACTAAAGCTTGCAAACCGTACACCAGGCACGGTAGGAGGGACGAGAGCAGGTTGGCTATGGAGGACCTGTTGTATGAGAGAGTGGAGACTGCTTTGGTAATGGAGGAACTTGTTTTTAAGCATTTACAAAACTAACACAATGAGGAAAGGCCATTTGGTCCATCTTTCATAGACTATGTGGAGGCTGTCTTATCATGAATTCTACCTGCTAATAGTTTGAGAGGAAGTACTGCAGATCCCTCCCCTGTGGTGTTTCCAGTCACAGTCCCTCCAGATCTGAGCCTGTGCTTTAAGAGCCACTCACCAGGGCCCCCCTATGTGATATTTAGGCTAATGCAATGTCACTGCAAGCTGCAAGATGATGCATCTCCATTCCCCTCCCCCTCCCCTCCAGCACCATGGTGGAGCACAAACCTCCACACCGCAAACATCTGGGTGAAACATCTGTGAAACAAATGCAGCCAACGAAGGTGGGAGTACCAGGCAGTCTGATACCCATTTGTGGACCCCGCACAATTCCCAGACAAATGTCTGAGAAAGTGAGAGGGGAGCCGTGGACAAACAAATGCCTCCTGATGTGCCACAACGGACAATGCTCCAACCCGACAAGGACCACCAGTGGACTCGATACCTCCTGACCCAGCAAAACCCAGGAGCCGTCACCAAATGATCCGAAACAGCACATTGCCCGAGAACTCCACACCAATCCTTTAGACACGACCTTCGGCCTCTTGCTGAGGTTACCGCCGGAAAGAGCCCGTTGCACAAGAGATTCTGCGTCCCGCTCATGTAAGTAAGCAGGCACCACCAAAATACCGGTGATGCCTGCGGTTTTTTTGCGGTCGGCCGTTAACCTCGGCCTGCGGTGGCACTGCCCACTTTCCGGCCTAATCGAATTTCTAGGCCGGTAGATTTGATGTTCTGGACTGATGAGATTAAATGGGCTAAAGGGTCTTCTTAATCTCAAACTATCCTGAAATCTCTGTCTGTCCTTATCCCAGCAACCTTCAGCTCCATTTCCAATCAGATATTTATCCAGCTATTTATTGAAGAAGTTAATGGCACACATCAGCTGCTTTTGCTGGGAGACTTGCCTGTCCAATGTGTCCACTACCATATCTGGAATATTTTTACCTTTGCTTGTGGCTGAACTCCTCTAATTGTGTATTCACCAGCCAATCCAACTTGTGTACAAGAGGATCAGGTTAGTTTGCTTATTCAAGGCCGTGGGGAGAGTGCGGTAAAGTGGGATTCGTTTTGGATGGCTTTAGCAAAGAGCCGGTCCGGACACGATGGGCCCAATGGCTTCTTTCTGTCCTGTGAACTTCTATGGTCCGATACCACCTATACTTGAGGGGGTGGGTGATTGACCTAGCCCCACATCTCCATCAATAAAGCTCTTGTGTTGGCCATTGGAAGGTGAAGGAGAGCACCTGATGTCAATCACTCTGAGATTTTCGTCCCCCCTGAAACTATTGCACCGACACAGCAGAGTGCAGAGTTAACAACTCAGCACAATCACAGACTATGAGCATGAGTCTGCTTCCCAACTCTGTAGGGTCCATGCAATGGATCTCATAAGGTGTCAGCCATGGCTCAGTGGGTAGCAATCTTGCCCCTGAGCCAGAAGGTTGTGGGTTCCAGTCTCATTCCAGAGACTTGGGCTGACACTCCAATGCAGTACTGAGGGAGCGCTGCACTGTCAGAGGTGCCATCCTTTGGATGAGACATTAAAAAGAGGCCCCGTCTGCCCTCTCAGGTGGACGTAAAAGATCCCAAGGGTCTATTCGAAGAAAAGCCAGGGAGTTACAACAGTGACTACACTTCAAAATTACTTAATTGGCTGTAAAGTGCTTTAGGATGTCCTGACTGAGGTCTTGAAAGGCACTATCTAAATGCAAGTCTGTGGTCCTATATATTCTGTACCTTCACTCCATTCTAGTTTGCTTAGTACCTGACATGAATTGAACAGATACACACCACATCTAGAAATTAAGGACTTCCATTTACATAGTGCCTTCCACGACCTCAGGACGTCCCAAAGCATTCCACAAGCACTGAAGTATAGTCACTATTGTAAGTATGGAAACACAGCAGCTAAATTGCGCACAGCAAGCTCCCGTAAACAGCATCAGTTTTTTTAGTGATATTTCTTGAGGGATAAATATTGGCCAGGACACCGGGGCGAACACCCCTGCTTTTCTTTGAATAGTGCCGTGGGATCTTTTACGTCCAACTGAGAGGGCAGACGGGGCCTTGGTCTCATCCGAAAGACGGCACCTCCGACAGTGTAGCACTCCCTCAGTACTGTACTGGAGTGGCAGCCTGGATTATGTGCTCAAGACGTGGGACTTGAACCCACAACCTTCTACCTCAGAGACGAGAGTGCTACCACTGAGCCAAGGTTGACACCCAGTAACAGAAAAACTATATATGCAGAATGGAATATACACATATTCCATTCTGCACCACTAACATCCACAAACCTTGGTTTACAAAGTCCTTGAATGTGTTGTCGCCTCCCAAATCCGTGCCCATCTTTCCCGCAATTCCATATTTGAATCCAATCAGGTTTCTGCCCTTGCCACAGTACCGAAACGGCTCTCATCAAAGTCACAAATTACATCCTTTGTGAATGTGATAAAGGTAAACTTTCCCTCCTCGTTCTTCTTGACTTATCTGCAGCCTTTGACACAGTTGACTACTCCATCCTTCTCCAACGCCTCTCCACCATCGTCCAGCTGGGTGGGACTGCACTCGCCTGGTTCCATTCTTATCTATCTATCGTAACCAGAGAATCACCTGCAACGGCTTCTCTTCCCGCTCCCGCATCGTTACCTCTGGTGTCCCCCGAGGATCTATCCTTGGCCCCCTCCTATTTCTCAACTACATGTTGCCCCTTGGTGACATCATCCGAAAACACAGCGTCAGTTTCCATATGTACGCTGATGACACCCAGCTCTACCTCACCACCACTTCTCTCGACCCCTCCACGGTGTCTAAATTGTCAGACTGCTTGTCCGACATACAGTTCTGGATGAGCAAAAATTTTCTCCAATTAAATATTGGGAAGACCGAAGCCATTGTTTTCGGTCCCCGCCACAAACTCCGTTCCCTAGCCACTGACTCCATCCCTCTCCCTAACATTTGTCTGAGGCTGAACCACACTGTTCGCAACCTTGGTGTCATATTTGACCCTGAAATGAGCTTCCGACCACATATCCGCAGCATAACAAAGACCGCCTACTTCCACCTCCGTAACATCGCCCGTCTCCGCTCGTGCCTCAGCTCATCCGCTGCTGAAACCCTCATCCATGCCTTTGTTGCCTCTAGACTTGACTATTCCAACACACTCCTGGCTGGCCTCCCACATTCCACCCTACGTAAACTTGAGCTCATCCAAAACTCGGCTGCCCGTGTCCTAACTCGCACCAAGTCCCGTTCGCCCATCACCCCTGTGCTCGCTGACCAACATTGGCACCCAGTTAAGCAGCGCCTCGATTTCAAAATTCTGATCCTTGTTTTCAAATCCCTCCATGGCCTCGCCCCTTCCTATCTCTGTAATCTCCTTCAGCCACACAACCCCCCGAGATATCTGCGCTCCTGTAATTCTGCCCTCTTGAGCATCCCTGATTATAATCGCCCAACCTTTGGTGGCCGTGCCTTCTGTTGCCTAGGCCCTAAGCTCTGGAATTCCTAAATTGCCTAAACCTCTCCGCTTCTCTACCTCTCTTTCCTCCTTTAAGACGCTCCTTAAAACCTACCTCTTTCACCTGCCCTAATTTATCCTTATGTGGATTGGTGTCAAATTTGTTGTCTTAAAATGCTCCTGTGCAGCGCCTTGGGTCATTTTACTTCGTTAAAGGCGCTATATAAATACAAGTTGTTGTTGTTGTTGTTGTACCACTTCGTCCTAAGAAGAGCATCTACAAGCAATGCAGCATTGCATGAGTGCTGCATTGGAGGGTCAGCTCAGACTGTGTTCTCAAGTGCTACAGTGAAGCCTGAGAACGTGACCTTCAGATTCAGAGGCCAGAGTGTCACCAATCAAGCCAAAGTGACATCTAAATAGAGTCATACTGCCCCATGTCTGCAGGCTGTAGCAAAATCCTTTACAAGATGGGGCTGAGTTAGTCTCAGTTCTAATGATTGATTGCTTGTAGTAATATTTCATTTCAGGAATTGGCCCCTCAAAGGTTAAATCGTTTCCCTGACGTGTTTTTAAAATAAACAATTTTATTTTAAAAGAGAATATTTCTGGAATGTCCCCTAGGTCATGCTCATGTGATGGAGCAAAAAACAATGGGAATGTGTAAACAGAAAATGCTGGAAATACTCAGCAGGTCAGTCAGCACCTGAATGGGAAATGCAGGTTCGAGTCACTTTGTCAGTAGACTATTCCAATGCTCTCCTGGCTGGCCTCTCACCTTCCACCCTCCATAAACTTGAGCTCATCCAAAAATCTGCTGCCTGTATCCTAACTCACACCAAATCCCGTTTGTCCATCACCCCTGTGCTCGCTGATTTACATTGGCTCCCTGTCCGGCAAAGCCTCGATTTTAAAATTCTCATCTTTGTTTTCCAATCCCTCCAAGGCCTCGCCCCTCCCTATCTCAGTAACCTCCTCCAGCCCTACAACCATCCGAGATCTCTGCGCTCCTCCAATTCTAGCCTCTTGCACATTCCTGATTTTCATTGCTACACAATTGGTAGCCATGCCTTCATCTACCTAGGCCCTAAGCTCTGGAATTGCCTCCCTAAACCTCTCGCCTTGGGACATTTTACTACGTTAAAGATGCTATATTAATGCGAGCTGTTGTTGTTGTAAGGATCCAGCTTACAGCCACCACAGCGCCCCCCCACCACATGACCCTCAACCCCAACTCCTGCTCGGGTCTGGGCACCTTGTGTAGGATCTTGGGACAGCACTACTTTTAAAGCTCTCTGTGATTACGAATTGTTTTGTTTAAGCTGTTGACTAACTTATATTTCCAGTATTTCCTGTTTTTTTTTTTTTTACTTTAGAAGTCACATTCGTTTCAATATAAGAGAATAAATGAAAAGACAAAGATCTGCAACGTGATATGAATTTTAATAACCAGCTTCAAAAAGTAATGTTTTGAGCAGATTATTTTGACGCTTTGGTGTGGAGCATTGGGCAGGTGTTTATCTTTGATTCTTTCTTGAGATCACAGATAAATGCTTGAAAATCACATTGAAAAGTGAGCTACCCATTCACAACAGGCCCTGACACTACAGCGTGAGTCTGAGAAAGAAAGAAAGAAAGTAAGAAAGAAAGAAAGGAAGGAAGGAAGATAGATAGTTAGATACAAAAGCAAAGTACTGCGGATGCTGGAAATCTGAAATATAGACAGAAAATGCTGGAAATACTCAGCAGGTCAGGCAGCATCTGTGGAGATGTGATGCCCTTTTACCTCCTCCCTTCCCACTGTCCAGGGCCCCAAACACTCCTTCCAGGTGAAACAGCAATTTGCTTGTACTTCTTGCAATTTAGTATACTGTATTCGCTGCTCACGATGTGGTCTCCTCTACATTGGGGAGACCAAACGCAGATTGGGTGACCACTTTGCGGAACACCTCCATTCAGTCCATAAGGGTGACCCCGAGCTTCCGGTCGCCTGTCACTTTAATTCTCCGCTCCACTTCCACTCAGACCTCACCGTCCTCGGCCTCTTGCACTGTTCCAATGAAGCTCAACGTAAGCTCGAGGAACAGCACCTCATCTTTCGATTAGGCACTTTACAGCCTTCTGGACTCAACATAGAGTTCAACAATTTCAGACCATAACCTCTGCCCCAACCTTTTTTTTCCATTTTTTTTCTCTCTCTCACATGGCAGCTGTCGATCATTCTGCCAGTACCATTTACACTTCATCTAGAGCCATCTTTTGTTTCTTAACTTGTGCCATTACCATCTCCTTTTGCCTTGCACCATCATCCCTTTTGTCTCTTAATCTCTCCTGCCTTCCACCCTATCACAGACCTTCCCTTTTGTCCTTTCCTCCCCTCCCCCCATTTCCCTGCCCCTGCACATGCTTAAAAACCTGCTCGATCTCCAGCTTTTTCCAGTTCTGACAAAGGGTCAACGACCTGAAACGTTAACTCTGTTTCTGTCTCCACAGATGCTGCCTGGCCTGCTGAGTATTTCCAGCATTCTCTGTAGATAGTTAGATAGATGGATTTGCATTTATATAGCGCCTTTCGTTACTTCAGGACATCTCAGTAACAGAGGTCAAAAGTAAGAAGAAAAAGCTGTAGTCGCTGTTGTAATGTAGGAAACACAGCAGCCAATTTGTGCACAGCAAGCTCCCACAAACAGTAATGAGATAATGATCAGATAATCTGTTTTTAGTGATGCTGGTTCAGGATAAATATTGGCCAGGACACTGGTGAGCTATCCGTTCACAAGAAGCCCTTACACTACAGTGTGAGTGTGAGGCCCTTTCGATCTGACAGCAGAATCTCTCTTACAAATATTGTGTGTTTAAAATGAAGCCGAATAGATTAGGTTCTAAAATAGCAGGGTTTGAACCTGCTCTTTGATGTTTAAATGTCAGACATCGTCAAATTAAGGTTTTGAAACAACAGGATGATTCTAGGCAGGGCCAGTGGTAAAGACCCTCTTTTGAGCTGGGCTGCATCCTTTGAAGTAAGGATGCGAGAAAAACCAGCACAACGCTTGCAAAGAGCAGATGCCGACAGCTGTCAGAGTCTTTCAAGTTAACCCTCCAGTACCCCAACGATGTCTGAGTCCACACGTACTGTCTAGCTAGTTACACGTTGGGGCATCGCGACGGGGCCTGATCCTGTCCTCACGTAATATCCACGCGCTTTCCAGCACTAATCTCGTGGTGGTGCCCGTTGCTTGCAACAATCATGCTGCAGGATTCACCTTTGAACCAGAGAGGATGCAATGCCACATTGCCCCTGCCAATAGCTAGCAGTGCTCGGCTTTCTCCAAAACCTTTATTGGACATTTAAACGTCAAAGAGCACATGACATTTTAGACCTCAATCAAAAGTAAGAAGGAAGACTCTGCATTTATAGAGCATCTTAATGACCTCAGGATGACCCAAAGTGCTTTGAGAACATGAGAACATGAGGAATAGGAGCAGGAGTCGGCCATTTGGCCCTTCGAGCCTGCTCCGCCATTCAATAAGATCACGGCTGATCTTCTACCTCATCTCTACTTTCCTGCACTATTCCCATATCCCTTGATTCCCTTAATATTCAAAAATCTATTGATCTCTATCTTGAATACACTCAATGACTGAGCATCCACAGCCCTCTGGGGTAGAGAATTCCAAAGATTCACCACCCTCTGAGTGAAGAAATTTCTCCTCATCTCAGTCCTGAATGGCCGACCCCTTATTCTGAGATTGTGACCCCTGGTTCTAGACTCCCCAGCCAGGGGAAACATCCTCCCTGCATCTACCCTGTCAAGCCCTGTAAGAATTTTATATGTTTCAATAAGATCACCTCTCATTCTTCTAAACTCCAGTGAATATAGGCCTAGTCTACTCAATCTCTCCTCATAGGACAATCCCCCCATCCCAGGAACCAGTCTGGTGAACCTTTGTTGCACTCCCTCTATGGCAAGTATATCCTTCCTTAAGTAAGGAGACCAAAACTGTACACAATACTCCAGGTGTGGTCTCACCAGGGCCCTATATAATTGCAGTAAGACATCTTTACTCTTATATACTCAAATCCTCTTGTAATAAAGGCCAACATACCATTTGCTTTCCTAATTGCTTGCTGTACCTGCATGTTAACTTTCAGTGATTCGTGTACAAGGACACCCAGGTCCCTCTGAACACCAACATTTCCCGATCTCTCACCATTAAAAAAATTCTCTGCTTTTCTATTTTTCCTACCAAAGTGGATAACTTCACATTTCTCCACATTATATTCCATTTGCCATGTTCTTGCCCACTCACTTAGCCTGTCTATATCCCCTTGAAGCCTCCTTGCATCCTCCTCACAACTTACATTCCCACCCAGCTTTGTATCATCAGCAAACTTGGATATATTACATTTGGTTCCCTCATCCAAATCATTGATGTAGATTGTGAATAGCTGAGGCCCAAGCACTGATCCTTGCGGTACCCCACTAGTTACAGCTGCCAAACCGCAAATGACCCGTTTATTCCTACTCTCTGTTTTCTGTCCATTAATCAATCCTCAGTCCATGCTAGTATATTACCCCCAATCCCATGACCCTAATTTTGTTTAATAACCTCTTGTGTGGCACCTTATCGAATGCCTTCTGAAAATCCAAATACACCACATCCACTGGTTTCCCCTTATCTATTCTGCTCGTTACAACCTCAAAAAACTCTAACAGATTTGTCAAACACAATTTCCCTTTCATAAATCCATGTTGACTCTGCCCAATCCTATTATTATTTTCTAAGTGCCCTGTTACCACATCCTTAATAATAGATTCTAGCATTTTCCCTACTACTGATGTCAGGCTAACTGACCTGTAGTTCCCTGTTTTCTCTCCCCTCCTTTCTTAAATAGTGGGGTTACATTTGCTACCTTCCAATCCGCAGGAACCGTTCTAGAATCTATGATATTTTGGAAAATGACAACCAATGCATCCACTATCTCTATATAGCCAACTCTTTCAAAACCCTAGGATGTAGGCCATCAGGTCCAGGGGATTTATCAGCTTTCAGTCCCATTCATTTCTACAGTACTACTTTTTTACTAATACTAATTTCAGTTCCCCATTCTCGCTAGACACTTGGTTCTCCACTATTTCCGGGAAGTTTTTAGTGTCTTCTTCCGTGAAGACAGACACAAAGGGCTCGATTTTACCATTGGGGTTGGGCTGGGGCGTGTCAGGTGGTTTTCGTGTCAGGACCCCGACTCCGATGTGAAGTGGGAAAAAGTGCGATTTTCCCCTAATTGGGCACTTGATTTCCAGCGTGTGGGAACCCCTGGCCCAATTAGACTTTCCATCCTGAAAGTCGCCTCCGATGACGTCATCAGTGCTATTGGATTTAAGGCCTGCAAGCAGCCTTGCTTCTTCTGGAGACTTTGGACATTGTATGAAGGACTTCATTTACCGACCATGTCCACCAGCAAGCAAAAGTGTGCTCCTCGATTTGATGAGCCCTCCCTCCAAGCTCTGGTGCAGGGAGCAAGATCTAATAAGGAGGTGCTCTTCCCTTCCTCAGGGAGAAAAAAGCCACCACAACAGACTAAAGCTGTGTGGCTGCAAGTGGCCCAGGAGGTCAATGCCATCTCTATGTGCCGCAGAACCTGGCTGCAGTGCAGGAAGAGGTTTCATGACCTTCTCCGCACAGGAAAAGTGTGTATGACTTTCTCATCACCCTCAATCTCATCCCCATTGCTCTCCTCACCAGCACTCTGCTTTGCCAACCTCTTCCTCCACATCCCACTTGACACTGACATCCCTGCACCCTTACCCATTCCCTCTCTCTCTATGGTCACATTCACTTAACTATTCAACCATGCAGCCCTCACACTCGCTATCACTGTGACGCAATGACAACAACTTACAACACACCTTCTAAGCATCTATGCTATGGATTCTCTACACTCACTCCTTCATTCTCACTCAAACTCCACTTGTGTCCCTCATTGCAGGAAAAGAGAGCCCACAATAAGAGGGAAAGAGCGAGGACAGGAGGAGGGCCACCCTCAGTAGCCCAGCTCACCACCTCGGAGGAGGCGGCCCTGGAAATTGCCGGGATTGAGGAGGATTCCCAAGTGGGGGACGGACAGACGGGCGCATCACAGCAAGCTGGTGACAGAATAGTTTGGCATCTCTCTCATTGACATTGCATGAGTGACTGATAATGATTCTGATGCTCTAACAGATTCACTTATGATCATCTGCACAATTCAATGTGCATGCAACCTTGACCTCACATCTCTAACTCTTTCCTTTACTCCCCCACAGGACCATCGGGAGCCTCCGTCCCCACTGTCCAGGAGGAAGAGCCTGAGCTTCCAGACTCCTCAGAGGAAGCTGAAACCTCTGAGGGCGCTCCGTCAGCAGAATTAAGCGCACCCTGCACCAGCGCAGACACTCACACCTCGGTGGGACCTTTGGGACATAGAATAGTGTTGTCACCTGGTGTATCACAGCTCACAAGTGAGCATCAGCAGTTGGTGGAGACAGGGACAGCAGTGGAGAGTCCTCGTCGCAGTGGACAGGACGCTCCCAGCTCGGCTCCGCTGCATGTCGATCCTGTGCCTCCGGGTCCATCCAGAAGGAGAGCGGTGCTGGAACTCCAGGAACAGGTGCAGGAGTCTCTGGCAGGTTTTGTCTCCAGGGTCGCTGTAAGTGTGGAGCGAATGGAGGAGTCCATCGCTAACATGAGCAGAGCCTTTGTGGAGGCGTTGGCGCATGAACGCATCACCACGGAAAGGATGGCAACCTCCTTGGAAAGGATGGCTACCTCCATGGTAAGGCTGGCTACCGTAGAGGAGAGGATGGCTACGGTAGAGGAGAGGATGGCTACGTCCATGGAGGAGCTTAGTTGCCAGGGTATGGAATACATGGTAATTGTTCAGAATAGACTGACATCTCTTGAGGAGCGATGGTCAGCTATTGAGCAAACAAACCAGACCTTCATGGAAGTCCTCTGGAGTAGGACTTCCAGTGCAGAAACAGGTCCTCATGGACCCCCTGCAGTGCAACAAGGTGCTGTCCAGCCACTTGCTAGCTCTGAAGTGGGGCTGACCCATGAGACGGATGTTGGTGGCATACAACAAGGAAGTGGGGGCTCCTCTCCAAGCACTCACGCGACCATGCCACTGCAGAGCCCTCGGTCAGAGCCCCACCAGAGTCCCCACCCAACTAAGATCGGTGTCTCAACCCCAGCACAGCCGCAGGAGCAACAGACTGTTGCCGAGCCCTCACAGGTTCGCAACCCCAGAAGATGCCCGCCAAAGGTGTCGAAACAGGAGCAGCAAGAAAGTGAGCAAGGGGCCTCCACATCTGCTGAAGCCACAGGGGAAGCACCACGTAGGAGCACGCGTAAGAGGAAGATTCTGGAGGGGGAGGGTGAACAGCCAGTTGTCGTGGTGCATATAGGTACCAACGATATAGGTAAAAAATGGGATGAGGTCCTAAAAGCTGAATATAGGGAGTTAGGAGGTAAATTAAAAAATAGGACCTCAAAGGTAGTAATCTCAGGATTGCTACCAGTGCCACATGCTAGTCAGAGTAGAAATAGAAGGATATTTCAGATGAATACGTGGCTAGAGGAATGGTGCACAGGAGAGGGATTCAAATTCCTGGGACATTGGAACCGGTTCTGGGGGAGGTGGGACCAGTACAAACTGGACGGTTTGCACCTGGGCAGGACTGGGACTGATGTCCTAGGGGGAGTGTTTGCTAGTGCTGTTTGGGAGGGTTTAAACTAAAATGGCTGGGGGTTGGGAACCTGTGCAGGGAAACAGAGGAAAGGGAAGCAAGGCTAGAAGCAAAAGACAGGAAGGAGAAAAGCAAAAGTGGAAGGCAGAGAAATCAAGGGTGTAAATCAAACAGGGCTACAGTAAATAATAATTCTAAAAGGACTAAGAATGTTAAAAAAAACAAGCCTGAAGGCTTCGTGTCTTAATGCGAGGAGCATTCGTAATAAGGTGGATGAATTAGTTGTGCAAATAGATGTAAACGGATATGATATAATTGGGATTACGGAGACATGGCTCCAGGGTGATCAAGGCTGGGAATTCAACATCCAGGGGTATTCAATACTCAGGAAGGACAGACAAAAAGGAAAAGGAGGTGGGGTAGCATTGCTGGTTAAAGAGGAGATTAACACAATAGTAAGGAAGGATATTAGCTCTGATGATGTGGAATCTGTATGGGTAGAGCTGAGAAATACCAAGGGGCAGAAAACATTAGTGGGAGTTGTATACAGACCCCCAAACAGTAATGCTGAGGTTGGGGATGGCATTAAACGGGAAATTAGAGATGCGTGCAATAAGGGCACAGCAGTTATCATGGGTGACTTTAATCTACATATAGATTGGGCTAACCAAATTAGTAACAATACTATGGAGGAGGAATTCCTAGAGTGTATACGGGATGGTTTCCTGGACCAATATGTCGAGGAACCAACTAGAGATCAGGCCATCTTAGACTGGGTATTATGTAATGAGAAAGGATTAATTAGCAATCTTGTTGTGCGAGGCCCCTTGGCGAGGAGCGATCATAATATGATAGAATTCTTCATTAAGATGGAGAGTGAAGTAGTTGACTCAGAGACTAGGGTCCTGAATTTAAATAAAGGAAACTATGATGGTATGAGGTGCGAGTTGGCTAGGCTGGATTGGGGAGCATTACTTAAAGGGTTGACGGTAGATAGGCAATGGCAAACATTTAAAGATCGCATGGATGAACTACAGAATTTGTTCATCCCTGTTTGGCATAAAATTAAAACATAAAAGGTGACTCAACTGTGGCTAACAAGGGAAATTAGGGATAGCATAAGATCTAAGGAGAGGACATATAAATTGGCCAGAAAAAGCAGCAAACCTGAGAATTGGGAGCAGTTTAGGATTCAGCAAAGGAGGACAAAGGGATTAATTAAGAGGGGGAAAATAGAATATGAGAGTAAGCTTTCAGGGAACATAAAAACTGACTGTAAAAGCTTCTATAGATCTGTGAAGAGAGAAAGATTGGTGAAGTCAAGCGTAGGTCCGTTGCAGTCAGAATCAGGGGAATTTATAATGGGGAACAAAGAAATGGCAGACCAATTAAATACATACTTTGGTTCTGTCTTCACAAAGGAGGACACAAATAAACTCCCAGAGATGTCGGGGAACATAGGGTCTAATGAGAGGGAGGAATTGAATGAAATCAGTATTTGCAGGGAAATGGTGTTAGGGAAATTGATGGGATTGAAGGCCGATAAATCCCCAAGGCCTGATAATCTATATCCTAGGGTACTTAAAGAAGTGGCCCTAGAAATAGTAGATGCATTGCTGGCCATCTTTCAAAATTCTATAGACTCTGGAACAGTTCCCATGGATTGGAGGGTAGCTAATGTAACCCCACTATTTAAAAAAGGTGGTAGAGAAAAAACGGGGAATTATAGACCGGTAAGCCTGACATCAGTAGTGGGCAAAACGCTAGAGTCCATTATAAAAGATGTAATAGCAGAGCACTTGGAAAACAGTGACAGGATCGGACAAAGTCAACATGGATTTACAAAAGGTAAATCATGCCTGACTAATCTACTGGAATTTTTTGGGGATGTAACTGGTAGAATAGATAAGGGAGAACCAGTGGATGTGGTGTATTTGGACTTTCAGAAGGCTTTCGATAAGGTCCGGCATAAGAGATTAGCGTGCAATGTTAAAGCACATGGGATTGGGGGTAAGGTACTGATTTGGATAGAGAACTGGTTGGCAGACAGGAAGCAAAGAGTTGGAATAAACGGGTCTTTTTCTGAGTGGCAGGCAGTGACTAGTGGGGTACCGCAGGGATCGGTGCTCGGACCCCAGCTATTCACAATATATATTAATGATCTAGACGAGGGAACTAGATGTAATATCTCTAAGTTTGCAGATGACACAAAGCTGGGTGGGCGTGTGTGCTGTGAGGAGGATGCAGAGAAACTCCAGTATGATTTGGACAGGTTGGGTGATTGGGCAGATGCATGGCAGATGCAGTATAATGTGGATAAATGCGAGGTTATCCACTTTGGTGGCAAAAACAGGAAGACAGATTATTATCTGAACGGCAATAGATTGGGAAAAGGGGAAGTGCAACGAGATCTGGGATTCCTTGTGCACCAGTCGCTGAAGGTAAGCATGCAGGTGCAGCAGGCGGTTAAGAAGGCAAATGGTATGTTGGCCTTCATAGCGAGAGGATTCAAGTACAGGAGCAAGGATGTCTTGCTGCAGTTGTACAAGGCCTTGGTGAGATCACACCTTGAGTATTGTGTGCAGTTTTGGTCGCCTTATCTGAGAAAAGTTTCTATAGATATGTGAAGAGAAAAAGATTGGTGAAGTCAAACGTAGGTCCCTTGCAGTCAGAATTAGGGGAATTTATAATGGGGAACAAAGAAATGGCAGACCAATTAAATATATACTTTGGTTCTGTCTTCACAAAGGAGGACACAAATAACCTCCCAGAGATGTCGGGGAACATAGGGTCTAATGAGAGGGAGGAATTGAATGAAATCAGTATTTGTAGGGAAATGGTGTTAGGGAAATTGACAGGATTGAAGGCCGATAAATCCCCAGGGCCTGATAATCTACATCCTAGGGTACTTAAGGAAGTGGCCCTTGAAATAGTAGATGCATTGCTGGTCATCTTCCAAAATTCTATAGACTCTGGAACAGTTCCCATGGATTGGAGGGTAGCTAATGTAACCCCACTATTTAAAAAAGGTGGCAGAGAGAAAACAGGGAATTATAGATCGGTAAGCCTGATGTTGGTAGTGGGGAAAATGCTAGAGTCCATTATAAAAGAAGTAATAGCAGAGCACTTGGAAAACAGTGACAGGATTGGACAAAGTCAACATGGATTTACAAAAGGTAAATCATGCCTGACTAATCTACTGGAATTTTTTGAGGATGTAACTGGTAGAATAGATAAGGGAGAACCAGTGGATGTGGTGTATTTGGACTTTCAGAAGGCTTTCGATAAGGTCCTGCATAAGAGATTAGCGTGCAAAGTTAAAGCACATGGGATTGGGGGTAAGGTACTGACTTGGATAGAGAACTGGTTGGCAGACAGGAAGCAAAGAGTTGGAATAAACGGGTCTTTTTCCGAGTGGCAGGCAGTGACTAGTGGGGTACCGCAGGGATCGGTGCCAGGACCCCAGTTATTCACAATATATATTAATGATCTAGACGAGGGAACTAGATGTAATAGCTCCAAGTTTGCAGACGATACAAAGCTGGGTGGGCGTGTGTGCTGTGAGGAGGATGCAGAGAAACTCCAGTATGATTTGGACAGGTTGGGTGATTGGGCAGATGCAGTATAATGTGGATAAATGCAAGGTTATCCACTTTGGTGGCAAAAACAGGAAGGCAGATTATTATCTGAACGGCAGTAGATTGGGAAAAGGGAAGTGCAACGAGACCTGGGTGTCCTTGTGCACCAGTCGCTGAAGGTAAGCATGCAGGTGCAGCAGGCGGTTAAGAAGGCAAATGGTATATTGGCCTTCATAGCAAGAGGATTCGAGTACAGGAGCAAGGATGTCTTGCTGCAGTTGTACAGGGCCTTGGTGAGACCACACCTTGAGTATTGTGTGCAGTTTTGGTCGCCTTATCTGAGGAAGGATGTTCTTGCCATGGAGGGAGTGCAGCGAAGATTCACCAGACTGATACCTGGGATGGCAGGAATGACGTATGAAGAGAGATTGGGTCGATTGGGCTTATATTCGCTGGAGTTTAGAAGAATGAGAGGGGATCTCATTGAAACTTATAAAATTCTAACAGGACTAGACAGAGTAGATGCAGGAAGGATGTTCCCAATGGCAGGGGAGTCCAGAACCAGGGGCCACAGTCTAAGGATAAGGGGTAAGCCATTTTGGACTGAGATGAGGAGGAATTTCTTCACCCAGAGAGTGGTGAACCTGTGGAATTCTCTACCACAGAAGGCAGTTGAGGCCAATTCATTAAATATATTCAAGAAGGAGTTAGATATATTTCTTAAGGCTAAAGGGATCAAGGGATATGGGGAGAAAGCAGGGACAGGGTACTGAATTTCGATGATCAGCCATGATCTCATTAAATGGCGGAGCAGGCTCGAGGGGCCGAATGGCCTACTCCTGCTCCTATCTTCTATGCTTCTATGCTTCTATAATGCACAAGTAGTCACAAGGGTAGTCACTTGGGTGTTATGTTGTGTTTAATTTTGAAAAGCCATCAGTTGCTTATTGTCATAAAAAATTCTGATGGCAAACTGTTGCAGTTGTGGCGTGTGTCATTTCACTAATGGGACTTCCACATTGAGGGCTTAGGGCAACCTGCAATTGTCAGTATGGTGGTCAGAGTGATAGGAATCCGCAGGTTCTTGGCCATTGTCGATGGTCTGATAAGAAGGTGCGAGGCAAAAGTGTTTGATTGTGCAGGCTAAACAAATCTGGCCAAGATGAGTGCGTCCCTTGCATCCCGGGCAGCAATGTGGTCACGCGCTGGCGCCTTCTGGCCTGTGCAGCTTCAGGTGGGTGAGCAGCTGCTTGGCGCTCCTGTTGTTGCTGCTGCTGTTGGTGCTGCTGTTGTTCATGGTTCTGCTGCTGCCACGGCTGGTCTTCGTCCGAATCTGATGTCCAGGAGGACAGGAAATAAATGGTTCCCATGCTTCTGGTATATGCCTCAGTTAAGGAAGCGCTCAGTCAAGGTGGCGAGAGGGGTTTCCCAGGAGGTCACACTGGAGATGGGTGTCAGGCTCCAAACTTCCACAACAATGGGTATGCCTGCTAAAAGTTCCCCCAGACCTGAGACAACAAAGTTCTGCCACCTGCAAATGATGATTGCTGAAAACTCCTTTTTAATGGTGGAGCTGCAGCTGTTAGGAAGCATTCCACTTGTGCTGCCGCCAGGTTTCACTGGCGTGTTCCAGAGGAGCCGTGCAAGATGTGGGAAAAGTGGTAAAATCAGAAATGCCTCTCAAAATGGGATTATAGAGGCACTTAACTGGTTGTTAAGGGCCTTAAGAGCCTATCCCGCCTCTTGGAGGCGGGATGGAAATGGGGTCAGAAAACACGCATTTGGGAAAATTGCTCGGAGGCGGGATGGAGGCGGGATCGGGCCCGCCCGCTATTTTTTGCGATTTTACCACCTCACACACCTCCAATCCCACCTCCTCGGGCCTGGCAAAATCGAGCCCATAGTATTTGTTTAATTTCTCTGCCATTCCCCATTATAATTTCTCCTGTCTCAGCCTGTAAGGGACCCACATTTACTTTTGCTTATCTTTTCCTTTTTACATACCTATAGAAGCTTCTACAGTCTGTTTTTATGTCTCTTGCTAGCTTACTCTCATATTCTATTTTCCTTTTCTTTATTAATTTCTTGGTCCTCCTTTGCTGAATTCCAAAATCCTCCCAATCCTCAGGCTTACTACTCTTTTTGGCAGCATTATAAGCCTCTTCCTTTGATCTAATACTATCTTTAACTTCTCTTGTTAGCCACGGTTGGACCACATTCCCTGTGGAGTTTTTGTGCCTTAAATGAATGTATATTTGTTGTAAATTATGTATTCATTCTTTGAATGCTAGCCATTGCTTGTCTACCATCATACCATTTAATTTAGTTTCCCAATCTACCTTAGCCAACTCGCCCCTCATACCTGCATAGTTTGTTTTATTTAGATTTAAGACCCTAGTTTTGGATTTAACTAAATCACTTTCCAACTCAATATAAAATTCTATCATATTATGGTCACTCTTTCCTAAAGGCCCCTTTACTACAAGGTTATTCTTTAACCCTTTCTCATTGCACAATATTAGATCTAAAATAACCTGTTCCCTAGTTAGTTCCTCAACATACTGATCTAGAAAACTATCTTGCATACATTCCATGAATTCGTCCTCCACACTATTACTGCAAATTTGGTTTGCCCAGTCTATATGTAGATTAAAGTCCCCATGATTACTGTATTAACCTTGTTACATGCGCTTCTAATTTCCTGATTTATACTCTGCCCTACATTACAACTACTGTTTGGGGGCCTATAAACAACTCCCACCAATGTTTTCTGCCCCTTGCTATTTCTTAGCTCCACCCAAACTGATTCTACTTCTTGATTTTTGGAACTAAGATCCTTTCTCTCTCCTGTCTTTATCCCATCCTTTATTATCAGGGCTACCCCTCCTCCTTTTCCATTTTGCCTATCCCTTCTAAAAGTTATGTATCGTGGAATATTTAGTTCCCAACCGTGGCCACTTTGCAACCACGTCTCCATTATGGCGATTAGATCAAACCTGTTATTTTCTATCTTTCTATTCTTTACAGCCAATGAAGTACTTCTTGAAGTGTAGTCACTGTAGTAATGTAGGAAACGCGGCAGCCAATTTGCACATAGCAAGGTCCTTCAAACAGCAATGAGATAATGGCCAGATAATCTGTTTAAGTGATGTTGGTTGAGGGATAAATATTGGCCCAGGATATCAGAGAGAACTCCCGTGCTCTTCTTCAAAATAGTGCCACCTAAGAGGGCAGACGGGGCCTCGATTTGACGTCTCATCCAAAAGATGGCACCTCCGAGAGTGCAGCACTCCCTGGGTACTGCACTTGGACACCAGTCTCGATCGAGCCCTGGTGTGGGGCTCAATTACACAACCTTCGAACCCAGAAGCAAAAGTGCTACAGGTTGAGTCAACTGAGACCTGCATCCACAGCCCTTTGGGGTAGAGAATTTCAAGAAGTTGGTGGTGGGCCTCCTTGAAATGCTACAGTCCAGCAACTGAGTGGCTCACTTGGTCATTTCAAAGGGCAGTTAAGAGTTTACACATTGGTATGGGACTGGAGTCATGTAAGGACAACAACCTTCCTTCCCTAAAGGACATAAATGAACCAGTTGGGTTTCTAGAACAATCCAATGGCTGCATGGTCACTATTGTTGATACCAGATCTTGATTTTATTTTAACTGAATTCAAATTCTCAAACAGCCATGGTAAGATTTGAATTCACAATCTCTAGATTACTAGTCCAGTGGCATAACTACTACACTGCTGGACCCCATGGCTAAATGGCCTACTCCTGTTCTTCTGGTCCTACATAACTAATGATATTGAAGTCGGAAAGTTCCAGAACATGAGATGCACACCCATCTCACTTCTAGTATCTCTTATAACAATATGGGGTGGAGCAATAGGTCAGGGGGCAAAACAAGAGTTCAGGGAGGCGGGGCTTGGTTCCAGTATGTCAGGGAGGCGGGGCTTGGTTCCAGTATGTCAGGGAGGTGGGGCTTGGTTCCGGTATGTCAGGGAGGTGGGGCTTGGTTCCGGTATGTCAGGGAGGTGGGGCTTGGTTCCGGTATGTCAGGGGCGGGGCTTGGTTCTAGCATGCCAGGGAGGCGGGGCTTGGTTCCAGTATGTCAGGGAGGCGGGGCTTGGCTCCTGTAGGTCAGGGGCGGGGCTTGGTTCCAGTAGGTCAGAGGGCAGTCTGGGGTGCCTGTAATGAGCTGTTTCCGTTTTCCTTTTACAAAAGAACAAATTCCAATGTATTGCAAGAGGTTGCAGAAAGAAGGAAATGGTGATTCAGCTATGTGACACACTGTCAGCAGGTCCTGCCTGTTTAGCACAAGATTACGGGCCGGATATTCCGATCCCTACGGGTGGGTACGCGCTGTGTACACACCCGTAGGGACATCGGAAATGCCGGTTTCAGGCATGCGAAACGCATGCGCTGAAAACCGGCATTTCCGATCTGTCAAGAATGCTCTTGACAGATCGGACGCCTGCCCTGGAGAAGGGCCTCTGCGGGCGGATAGTTCCGCTTTCTGGAGACCCTCCGCCCGCAGAAAACCCTTAGAAATCTTACGCCTGGTAAAAGCAGGCGTAAGGCCTGCTTTTACCAGCATAAGATTTGAAAAAAAGTTAAAAAAAATGTTTCACTCATTTATCATTTAAAAATACTTTAAAAAAAGGTAAGTTTATTTTTAGCCCCATAAAAGATTTTAATTATTTTTTTCAAAAAATTAAATTTTTGTTTAAAATATTTAATTTATTGTAATATCAACTAATTTTAAAAATGTGCTGTTTTAAAAAAAAATGTATTTAATGTTTTAAAGTGTTTTTGGGGTGATCTCCATTAATATATTTGACAGTTCTATCTGTCAAGTGTATGATGGGAGATTCCCTTCTTTGATTGGCTCCCCATGGCCCACGTGATCCCAGGGATGCTTGCGAACTGCCTGCGCCTCTGGGATACGTGGGCGCTGCACATTTAGAGTTGGAGAGGCCCAGGAGCAGAAGTGTCCGGACCTTGGGAGCCCTCAGGTAAGTGCGTAGATTTTTTCCAGATCGGAGGCCACCGCACACGGGAAGCCTCCGATCGGAAAATACGGCCCAGTAAGATTGTTGGATGGGGCCAAGTGACAGAGACCATGAAGACCACCTTAGCTCATCTACAGAAAAAAGCAAACGCCTGCAGAACTGAGAGGTTATACTTATCAGGAAAGGCTGAAGAGGCTGGGGTTCTTTTCTCTCAGTACTGCACTGGAGTGTCAGCCTAGAGTCCGGGACAGGGGAGGCCACAGACTTTTCTTGTGGGCGCTGGAGGTGTACCGTTGTTCCTCCTGGCCCTCCTCAAAGGAAAGTTTCACACTGATCTTGGAGGGCTTCTTTGTCCTTCCCACCAGCTTCCCTGCTCAAGCCCCGGTTCAAATGCCATCGACACTTTTGATGTAGTTGGACTCCAATCAGCATTGATGCTCGAGGCTCCCTCCTGAGTCTGGGTGGGGGGGTGGGGGGGGAGGGGGGCACCTCACCTGCAACAAAACCAGCAGAGATTAACGGTCTGGGCTCCTCCTTTAAATATGCAGATCAAGCTCCAATGATGTCATTGGGATCCGACTGCGATTTTAACCAGAGGCCTGCATGGTGAAGCCATTGTGGCTTTTATTGTCCACCTCTAGTTGTCCCGAGAAGGTGGTGATGGGCCTACTTCTTAAACTGCTTTTGTTTACGAGCAGAATGCTTCTCTCCTAATCTTTGTAACCATTTCCCCTGCCACTTTGCACCTGGGCCCATTATTTCAATCTTCTTTTTATGTCTTGTCCCTTCTTGGTCCCTTCTCTCCTGTCTCTGCCACTTACTGTCTCCCAGTCATACCACCTTTTACTTTTTTAGTTTTCTTTAGGGCCAAGTGGAGGAGGAATGGCGCAGGAGTGGCCCAGGAGTGGGCCAGGAAGAGCAGGAGTGACCCAGGAGTGGTCCCGGAGGAGCAGGAGTGGCCCAGGAGGAACAGGAGTGGTGCAGGTGGAGCTCATCCGAGTCGCACAAAGAAACCTCAGGAATGATACCGGGGGTTAGAGCCTTAAATTATGAGGGTAGGTTGCATAAACTAGGCTTGTATTCACTTAAGTGTAGAAGGTTGAGGGGTAAACCGATCGAGGTTTTTAAAATGATTAAAAGATTCGATAGGGTAGATAGAGAGAAACTATTTCCTCTGGTGGGGGGAGTCCAGAACAAGTGGGGCATAACCTTATAATTAGAGCTAGTCCATTCAGAGGTGATCACGTCAGAAAGCACTTCTTCACACAAAGGGTAGTGGAAATCTGAAACTCTCTCCCCCAAAAAGGCTGTGGATGCTGTAGGACAATTGGAGCTTTCAAAACTAAGATTGACAGATTGTTGTTATCAGCTCGCATTTCCAGCAATTTGTGATGCAAACATTTTTTGAGCTGAAGGGTGAAGGAGAAAAGTCTAATTAATGGGGCACGTTGCGAGATGGCCCACTCCAGCAAACTCTGGGCCAATGTGCTCCTATACAGATTGTGCAAGCTTTGATCCAAGTATATCAGTTTCAGCTGAAGTTCTTGAAGTTTCATAGCGCCTCGTGTATGTAAAACCTGCAGAGACAGAACCAGCAAGCAGGCCGCCCAGTGCTAGGCCTTCGTCATCATTTGCTATTGACCTGGTCTCCTTGCGGGCAGGGTTAAGGAGGAGCTTGCTTGCCTAGCTATTTTCCTGCTCTGTGCTGGTAGACACGTTTCAGAATCAGGTGTGAAATAACAGATCGAAATGTGTGAAATTGTAATCTGGCACCTTGCCTCTGCCTGCCTGCATTAAGATAACATCTAAAAGAGAGATGCAGCCTAAAGTACAAGGTGTGAGTGTTTGTATTATGTTGAACCGGTAGATGCATTACTGGAACATTATTTCGGGTGTTCTTGTCATCTCTGTACAGGCTAGTTGACCCCTGAAAGCTTGTTGTGACAAATAGATTTTGGGGGCGAGGTTACTACCTTGGTTTAAAAATATTTATGTTGGCCCCACCCTTAGGTCAGAGGCTTATTGTCCCTTCCTCCTCTCCCCTGTACATCAATGGTACTGATTGCTGTTGACCCCTGGGTCAAGTGCAGACAATGATGTGAATGTGAACTGACCAGCCCACCAATAGTCAAAGAAAGAACTTGCATTTCTATAGCCCCTTTCACAACCTCAGGACGTCCCAAAGTGTTTACAGCCAATGAAAGACTTCTGAAGTGCAGTCACTGTTGTAATGTAGGAAACGCAGCAGCCAATTAGTTCCACTTCCCTGCCCTTTCCCCATAGCCCTGTGAATTTCTTCCCTTCAAGTATTTATCCAACTCCCTATTGTAATATCAGATGTCTTCTGGGTTCACCCCTCTGTCACATGAGCACAGTGAGGATGAATCGGATTGGGTAAATTGGGGCAGAATTTCATCTCCTCTTCCACTAACAGGATTTCTAGCGTTTGGAAGGATTTTATTAATTTATTCCTTTCATGTGGAGTTAATATTTCAAATCTATTGCAACAACCAAGCCCTGTGAGAGCAGCTGATCATCTCTCTCACCAGTAGCAGGATGTCTGGACATTTCCTTCCCTCTCTGCAGTTGGTAGGATTTCCATTGACGTTAGTCTTCTGAAAACAAAATGAAACACTTAAGGAAGATGATGAGAGGTTTGTCCTTGAGGTTCCTACAGAAGAGGAAGTAGCCAGCTGGTTGATTGGAAGTCACTCGGAGGCAGCGTGAGCTGGCATTACAGGAAGTGGCAAGCTCAATCACCCCACAAGAGGGAAACTCAACTCCATCAACATGTTCACATGCTGTATTTCCCAGATTCCAGGCTCTCTCTGACATGCTGAATTGCAGTTCCCGATTTTTACTGCCCCCGTCAACAGGAACCAAATGGGATGGCAGTTAAAATGAAAAGTCGCACAACACCAGGTTATAGTCCAACAGTTTTATTTGAAATCACAAGCTTTCGGAGCTTACGTGGCCCCTTCCTCAGGTGAAGGAAGGGGCCACGTAAGCTCCGAAAGCTTGTGATTTCAAATAAAACTGTTGGACTATAACCTGGTGTTGTGCGACTTCTCATTTTTGTCCACCCCAGTCCAACACCGGCATCTCCGCATCATGAGTTAAAATGAAGGCCAGTCATTTACCCCCTCTGAGCCCGCTGCCTTCCCGCCTAGGGTTGCCAACACTGGTTGGATGTATTCCTGGAGGTTTCATCACATGACCTTCCGCTGCCAACTGCCCCGCCCCCACACTCCCGCCATTGGTCGCGCGACACATCCATCCTCGCGGTGCCCTGCCTTCCCACAGCCAATTGGAAAGCGAACAGACTCTTCCTCACCCGATTGGATGATACTTGACTGTCAGTCAAACAGCCTTTTCCCCATCTACAATATTTTTATAACTAATAAACAAAACTGTTCAAAGAAAATGAAAAAATATACAATTTTTTCTTGCCGTGATGATTTTTCTCCTGGGGTTTGCTCGCAGCAGTGTCCTGGAGATTAA